>OZ007521.1:9361004-9496896 GCA_963931895.1 Eupithecia pulchellata | reverse complement strand
TTTATGTTTAGGTTCGTGAGACTTTAATGCCAATGCCAATATTATAATGCCAACGGAACTTATTCGTATTGAAGATCTACTAACTCATGTTATTTAGTACTCTACATAATTTAGGTAAATTATAAGATTTTTCAGTTTATGAACCGACAAGGGAGATAATAATAAGCCTCATGATGATAAACATAATTTGCTTGTTATCAATACCAGGTGACGTTAATGTCCAATGAAGTGCATAACTGGTAGGTAAGGTACTCTTAAACAAAGGATTGATGTTAAACAACTGCACATTACCCATGTACCCGACCTGCAATCATAATAAATCATTTAGCAAGTAGATTAACAACCTAGAAAGCGCCCCGGCTACTGCACTTGTGAGGTTTCCTAAACATAGTAGGTAGATACCTGACAACTTTGCATGAAGGTACGACGACCAGGTGATTCTCTTGGAACAAAGTTAAGGGTTGATATCGTGTACCGCAATTACCATAACACTACAGGAAAAATCAGTAGCATTAAAATCTGAATTTCAATTCGAAATCGATTCTCTATTCT
Organism: Eupithecia pulchellata; assembly: GCA_963931895.1. Classification (NCBI taxonomy): domain Eukaryota; kingdom Metazoa; phylum Arthropoda; class Insecta; order Lepidoptera; family Geometridae; genus Eupithecia; species Eupithecia pulchellata. The sequence goes on along the minus strand of OZ007521.1, from coordinate 9,496,344 downwards.
TCTGGATCCTATGTTCGCCTTTGGGGTAAATCCCGAATTATAGGTACCTAACGAAAATCTAATTTGAGCAGAAATGAAGTTTATTTGAATGAAAATTTCTTTAAAATCCCGTGACCTGCTCAAATCTGACTTGTTGTTGACCATTCAAGAGTCAATCTCTCTGGTAGTGGATTTATGAACATCATCCCACTGATGGTGCAAACGTTGTTGGTCTTCAGCTCTTGTAAAGCTTGGGGTAACCACGAGAATCTCTCTTTCTCCTTTCTTGGTGTCATCATCAACCAAGCTATAACTTATTTATCATAGAATACAATAAAGTCAGTTCGCTAGAAATTGAAAAAAAGGGAAACAGTGGACAGGACGTAGTAAGACTACTGAACTGACTCAAAATGTCCAACAATCCCCATAATCTACAATATCAAAGAAAACTAGGTAGGTACTTCGACGTTAGCGTCAAATGCTTTTGGATAATTTTCTAATAAACTGTATGCTTTATCTCTTCTGTTCATGTTGAAAACATTGTCGTCATTTGCTATCTTATCGTAATGTACCTGCCGTCAGTTTACAATGATAAACATGATAAGGTGAAAGAAAATGATTCACAGGATCTCGGATCCGTCCGGTACATTTGAGCAAGTGCTATTGTCAGATAAGGTTCGGTACGTCCCATTTTTTTCTCCATGACCAAATTTGGGAAGGATGTCTTACGTCGCATTCGACACAAATGTCTCGTTGAAAATACAGTTTTATATGGTTATGAACAGCTTGGTACCTAAGTAGGTTTTATATAAATCCAAAATAGACTGGCAACTTTTTCTTATTTCATGGCCCTCGTCATGTGATAATTCTTTGATGGAGTTGTTATGTAAAGTATCAATAAATTACACTATTAGTGTTGGGATAACTGTATAGATCGCTGGATAAATCAAACCTTACAAAATCCACTTACAGTTTGAGCAGTTGCTGGCGCCAACTCTTGAAACAGACCGTACGATTGGATTCAAAACAATTATACATTATCGATAAATCGGTAATTGTAGTTTAGTAGTTATTGGTACCTACGTACACTGGCGCCAAAGCCATTATTGTCGCATATGGTTTTAGTTTCGCCTTAATATAATATAATATACTGTGTGGAGATTATGAGTGGGTTTATCGGAAATATCATTGTAAAACCTATATACAGGTACAATACAAAATATACATATATTTTTGGAATGTTGATGCGAGTTGCGAAAAACCATATAAATTGACTGTGGTAGAAGTTAGGTATGCGCATGCGCAAATGCGGAGATCTGATCTACATTATATGTATGTAATATGCGAAAATATTAAATATTTATTAATTTGCCCACACTTTAACAGATAGTAATGTTAGAAAAAACTGGTATTATCTTGTTACTACTTATCAGATCAGATCCTAGATATATCGATTACATTTTGTAACCAAAACAACACAGGTCATTATTTGGACGTACATAATTATTAGTAGTGATTAACAAAGTTGCGTGCCTGATAAATAGCCAGTTCATAAAGATTTATATGTTTAACATATAACTCGGTTCGTTAGCGCTCGTCAGGATTGCCAACGCGGAAGGCCTGCATGTTACATCTGCAACGACGCACTTCATAAGCTCCTTTAAAATATTGATATTTCGAATATCAAAGGTATGAATTTAGCCGGCGCAGCCGCTTGGCTCTGCTCTCGAGTCAGGCCACTGCAGAAGCATACCGCAATGGTCCATTGCAAGCGTTGCGTCTCTTCCGTGTCGGTAAATAGACGTGCTCGTCGTTTCTTAATTGCATGCTGGGGCCGATGCTTTATAAGCTCCATAACGTCCGTCGGCGTATGTCTCGACTGCGAAATGTTTGCTTTAATTATTATTGGAATGGAGGGTAATTTCTCTGTGGTTTTGTTCGGCTAGACTTGGCGATGTTCCGAAACGGGTATCGATGCAAATTGCCTTGGCGGACGCCCAATGTGGCGCTATCAGACGCAACATGAAACTGCGTTGCCTTCTTTGACTTCTGTTCGTCCCAAAATCCTATATTACGACTATTGTCACGTCTCCGTTCATTTGTATTGCACCAATCTTTACAGTTTCTATTATTTATTTTATGATTTAATCTATTGGACAAGATCTTTCTTTATTTAATTTACTTTAACTACTGACTTTTAAGTTTTAACCACTGCCAGTTTAACTTAAGATGTGTAGTTTAAAAAATAAAATATCCTACTCGTAATTTGATGCCCAAAACTGTTTCTTCATCTTGTAAAGATACCTAAGTTTTAATTAACTTAGATAATTTGTCTTCTTTCATCGTTTTATCAAAGTTGTACCTCCTCGAAGTAAACTACCAAATCCGCTAGCAGTCGTGATGTAGTTAAAAGTCCTGAGATCCATTTGTTTATATTCTGGAAACAAAATACGCATTTCAGACTTACGCCGCGCCGTTTGTCCACCGGCGCGGCGCCGTCAACGAAACTATACCGAAAACGAGATGACGGCGACGAAATAAAATATTAAAATGCGGTAACTTGGTTACCAACATAAAGTTAAAATACAAACTATTAGCTACTACCATTTATGCGCAGGCCGGCTGCCGACTCTATGAGTAGTTCGACGCGACCGGTACCTAGAAATCTGCCTGAGATTGTGATGTGACTGACCGATTTTTGGTTTACGCTCCCGATATCGTAACTACTCCATCAACAAGGTAAACGTCACGATAACGTGCAAACATCTACGCTTCTCGTCGCGAAGTACATAAAACGCTTCTGTGACGTACTTATGCCGTATTATTCGATGAATACATTTTGTTTTTACATCTTCATCCTCGAACGTACAAAATCAGATGAAGTCGACGGTTCATCCTAGCCTCAAACGCGACTAATTACCACGTTCAGTTTGTTGTATATCTTAAACTCTGCCTTAAAATCATATGGTTATCGGTGACGTCCCGATGGCGGTGGACAAACGATCGACGCCAACGTCACGTCATATCTTGAACTCGTCCTGAAATAATATCGTTATCGGTGACGTCTCGGTGACGGCGGCAGTGGACAAACGGCGTACCTAAGGCCGTTTGTCCACCGCCGCCGTCACCGGACCGTCAACGAGAACGAGATTATTTCGGGCAGAGTTTAAGATGACGTGACGGACTTGCGGTGGACACGCGGCTATAGTAGTCTATGTATCAGTACTTCGGCGCCGTCATCTCGTTCTCGTTGACGTCCCGAAGACGGCTGCGGTGGACAAACGGCCTAACTGTCAGCATTTAAGCGCATTGGTACCTACAAAAGGTTCTGCTGAACCCACTTCGAACAATATTTCCTTATAAGTGTCATCCTATGAATCTTAATAAGAGAAGCATCTTGTGTTGAATACTAAAGAAAAATCATCATACGAAATATAAAACTTGAACCTGGGGAACAGGTCATTCAACTTTTTACATCTTCAAATCTTTCGTTTATTCAAATAAACGATGGACCTAACGTAAATACTACTAATGCTTATTATTGTTTTCTCTAAAAACTCATTCACTGTGTCTCAATAATCATTATTTATATTGATTAAATAGGTATTACGATAAATCATTATTTCTTCACTGTCAATTTCTTCGTTATATTTTTTATTACCAGTTTAAAACCAGGAATCTATGCGTAGGAATTACTAGGAACCTAGGTACTGATTTTAAATCTAAATGACTGAATAATAATCTAAATGAAATAAAAATGACTTAGTAAATACGAACGGCCATTGACGATTACTAAGAAAAGCGTGATGGAGTGGTCACATTCACAACAAGTCGACTTATCGCAGTGTTCATTGCGATAACATTAAAACACAGCTCACTATCGCCTTCCTAGAAGTCGGTCGTGGCGGCCAACGAAGGCGACAGGTAGCTTCTACCTAACGGAACTCATGAGAGTACAATTTTAGAACTATGATGCCGTTAATAAGTCTACTTTCTCCTGCTTTGTAATTAAAATAAAGCTAAGTTTTAAATTACAATTTTTCATACATTTCGTAAATTACAACAAATGAGTTTTCTCAGTAAACAAAAGATATTTTTTTATTTATAAAAGATTGCGCAGACAAATTCAAACTTACACTCCTTGATTTTAGGCTACCAAAAGTTAAGTTCATATATAATAAATTAAATACCATTCTCACAGGCACAGGTGGCATAGTAATTATTATCTGGAAGTCAACCTTATTCTGTTACATATAAGGAACAACGTTCGTGTGTCGTGTCGTGTGGCATAATAGTAAGTTACTTGCTCAGTTTCCACGCTCTGATTACTGGATGTTGGCTCTAGACAGCGTCTTTTATCGGCACCAATCAGAAACAGCCGGGAGTGCTAAGAAATCGGTAACTTAGGTTGTTGGTGCTCGTTACTTGTACTCGGATTCTCGTGGTCCACAGAATCACTTTCGCATTTTCACGTTATTTTCTCAAGAATTATATCATTTATAAATATTTTTTCCCGATAACTTTCCCTCCTTTTGAACCTGTTATATTCTTAATCTCGCATAGTTTAACAACTTAGTGCATTCAAACGATGTTTGATTTGTATCTACTACACTACATACAACCTGTGTACACTTCGGTGCTTTCAAGGGCAGATCTTTGTCCATGCAGCGCTCTATTATCGAGTCTTGTGGACACAGTTGGCTCTCATCGCTTGTGTCATCGTTATTAATGTGTTTCCAATAATACTTGCCACGGACAATAAAACTGCCTGGGGCGGCGCTGCATAGAGAGAGTTATTCAGGTCGTAAGACCACACCAGTCGAACCTCCACGTGTCTGACTGGAAGAATTTCATTACCTTCAGTAGTATCTTTGTAAAATTTTTACTTTATTTTGCTTAAAGTCCTGATATGTTTTTAAGACGCAGATTTCTAGTTTCATTCTGTGATTTCATCTAAATAAAACTTGATTGTTTAATAACATATTTCTCTCGCTGTTGGGTATGATGACTACTGAGCGGGCAGCCATCACCAGCTTAATTGTAGGATCAAAAGGGGTCAAGTGTGTACATTGACAAGCGCCTAGGGCCGACGTCATGCCTAAGAAAGGAGACCAGAAGAGTCCCCACCTCTTGAATATTTAAATGTATTTGTCTAACCCTATTTGCACGTTTAACGCCAGCTTGCAATATCTCAATATTTATGAAATTATGAAAAAATCTATGTAGTCCTAACCTAATGTAGGTAAGGTACCTAATTGTCCCACTTATCCAAAAGTCAAGCTCTGCTGAGCTTGTGGCCAGACTATCTGGTACTGTGTAAAGGTTACCTACATTTTAGCCATAAATCATAACGAATTAATGATGCGACAGTCCGTTCAAATAATAAATGAAAGCAGTCATGTCAATGTCTTCAATTCCCCTTTGTTGATGGGTTGTTGCGCTCCTGCGATTACTCATGCGATGTCACAGCAAGGCACGGCGATGTTAGCTGGCTGGCCGTTGTTGGTCGCCATTTGTTTGCTACCGTAAGCGCCTATATTGAATACTGATAAGTTGACACATACCGTTCTGTGGTTTTTCAATGAATAGGCCGGTATATTTTTGATGTAAAGCAAATCTCTTGGTGCTCCACTGAACAACCAGTCCAGTTCATTTCTACTTTGAATGACTTGACTATAATGTATCATCTCAAATTTAGGTAAATATGCATCCAAATATCTCTAGTCATAATCCTGACTCATCATCATCATCATCATCAGCCCATGTTAGTCCACTGTTGGACATAGGCCTCCCCTAATGAGCGCCATAGCGCCCTGTCTTCGGCTTGTCGCATCCAGCATCTGCCAGCAGTCTTTCGCAGATCGTCATCCCACCTGGTCGGAGGGCGTCCTACACTACGTTTACCGAGTCGCGGTCTCCACTCAAGAACACGTTTACCCCAGCGGTTATCGGTTCTTCGCGAAATATGGCCGGCCCACTGCCACTTCAGTTGGCTAACTCTCTGAGCTATGTCGATGACTTTAGTTCTCTGTCGGATGTATTCGTTACGAATCCTATCCTTCAGAGAAACTCCGAGCATAGCTCTTTCCATAGCGCGCTGAGCGACTTTGAACTGGTGGACCAACCCTATCGTGAGTGTCCACGTCTCAGCTCCGTAGGTCATGACTGGTAGGACGCACTGATTAAAAACTTTCGTTTTCAAACATTGCGGTATGGATGACGAGAAGACTCGATGTAGTTTTCCGAACGCTGCCCAGCCTAGCTGGATCCTCCTCTTGGCTTCCTTCTCGAAATTGTTTTTACCCAACTGCAAAATCTGCCCGAGGTAAGTGTACTCAGAAACAATTTCGAGAAGGTGGCCGATGTACGATCACCGGTCTTGGATCAATGTGGGCATTGATCATGACTTTGGTTTTATCCAAATTCATGCCAAGACCGATACATCGGGAGGCTGAAGCTAGACTGTCCAGCATCCGGTTCAGCTCCTCTAGCGACTCCGCCATTAAGACTATGTCATCAGCGAATCGCAGGTGTGAGATGTAGTCGCCGTTTATGTTGATGCCCTTGTCTTTCCAGTCCAGCGTCTTAAACATATCTTCCAACGCACTCGTGAACAGTTTCGGGGATATGACATCCCCCTGCCTCACTCCTCTGCGCAGTTGGATCGGTTTAGTCTGCTGGTCCTGTACTCGGACACTCATCGTAGCGGCTTCGTAGAGACATCTCAGCACCTCGATATAACGATAGTCTACTTGGCATCGCTGTAAGGATTGTAGAACAGCCCAGGTTTCAACGGAGTCAAAGGCCTTCTCATAGTCCACAAAAGCCAGACACAGGGGCTGATTATACTCTTCGGACTTCTGTATAATCTGCCTCACTGTGTGAATGTGGTCTATGGTACCATATCCTCCGCGAAACCCAGCCTGCTCCGGTGGCTGAAACTCGTCGAGTCTCCTGGCGAGACGGTTCGATATAACTCGTGAGAAAAGCTTATAGACGTGACTTAGGAGCGAGATGGGTCTATAATTTTTAAGAAGGGTTTTATCTCCCTTCTTAAAAAAGAGCACCACCAAACTCCCACTCCACGCCTTTGGAGTTCTCCCACTGTGAAGGACGGCGTTGAAGAGGCTCTGTAACTCCTGTATAACAGGGTATCCTCCAGCTTTCAAAAGCTCTGATGTTATTCCGTCCTCACCGGGGGCTTTTCCATTTTTAAGCTGCCTCAGAGCTAACACGATCTCGTCTTGACTGATGTCTGGCAGTTCGTCGGTATAGTGGCGTATCAAGGTGGCTCTAGAATCGTGGTCGTCTCGTTGGGAACGGGGAGCATGTGCAGCGTATAAACGGCCATAAAAGTCCTCTATCTCGGCCGATATCTCCGGCTTCGACAAAACGGTCCTTCCGTCGTGCGTTGAAAGCTTCGTCAGGTGGCTCCTTCCAAGCTGCTGAGTGAATACTTTGGACCCTCGGTTTCGCTCTATCGCCTCTTCAATGAGGCGTGTATTAGAGCTCCGAAGGTCGCGTCGTACCATCTTCGCAATTCGCTTGTTCAGGTCTGACCTCTCTGACGAAGTCGCTTGGGTGGTTTCCCGTCTTTTTGTCATCAGCCCAAGAGTCTCATCCGAGAGTTTGGACTTCTTACCAGTACGCTGCTTTTTGCAAAACTTGATGCCCTCGTCCCTCAGCGTTTCTACCAGATTGTGTAGGGTCTCGTCAGCGTCATCAGTGGGTTCCAAGGCAGCGAATCTATCCCCGAGAAGCTGCTGAAACTTCTCGGTGCCCGCCATGATTTGGATTGGGTTCGGTCGGAGCGTGGACTTCACCAGACGGTTTCTTTCAAGCTTCAAATTTATATTCAGAGAGCCTCGAAGGAGTCGGTGATCAGATCCGGTATTGAACCTGTTGATCACTGAGACATCTCTGAATATATGCTTGCTATCCGTCATGATGAAGTCGATCTCATTTTTAGTCACAGAATCAGGACTCCGCCATGTCCACTTCCTTTGGGGCTGTTTCTTAAAGAAAGAGTTCATTAAGAACAGCCCCTCTTTCTCAAGGAAGTTGACGAGCATTTGTCCCCTGTGATTTCGAACACCAAAACCATGCGGGCCTATTCGGGATTCGTTGCCAGTCTGGGTTCCCACCTTGCCGTTAAAGTCCCCCATAACAACGTTGAAGTGAGCCTTGGTGGTGTGATGTAAGGCTTTGGATATGTCTTCGTACATATCCTCCACTTCATCATCCGAGTGTGTCGAGGTCGGTGCGTAAACCTGAATGACCTTCAAGCTGTAGCGCTTAGACAGCCGAAGGATCAGGTACGCTACCCTGGTCGACACACTGGAGATTTCTTCGACGTTGTTAGAGAGGGCCTTATTGACGAGGAAACCTACGCCACCCTGGGATGTTTTATCACCCTCACGAAAGTAGAGAAGATGGCCCGAGTCTAGGGTTACGGTGTCCTCCCCCTCTCTACGGACTTCACATAACCCTAGAACATGCCATTTAATGTTCTCTAACTCCACTTCCAACTGCGCTAGATGGTGATCAAGCCTCAGAGTGCGTCCGTTAAACGTTGCCAGGGCAACTATCCTGACTGTGTTTTGACAATTATCTGCTACTGAAATTATCTAGCTGATCAAGAGGTTAGGGACGAGTTTTGCTTAATTTGAAATTAACAACCTCACAGGTAAAGGTGTTCGCTTCTTTACTTAACCGTAAAAAGATTGAAGTAAACAAAGAGTCAAAGTGATCACTTTATTTCCCAGTACGTCACAAATTAAAACTTTAAAGTAAAATGTTATATTTTGTGACGTATCCAAGAGTCCTGTTAGGTCTAAAGGAATTATTAAAGGATAATTTGATTTTGACTCAAAGCAATCGTTCGTTACGTATGTAAGGATGAAGAAGGGCAGCAGTTTACTGAAGGTCTTAATGAAATAGAGAACTTTGATTTTAATTCAAAGTTATTGTTCGTAAGGTAGTGGTAGGTAAGGCTAAGGATTAAGAAGAGGTGCAGTTCACTGAAGGTCTAAAGGAAATAAAGAACATTGACTTTGATTCAAAGTTATCGTTCGTATGGTACGTAAGGATGAAGGGCTGCAGTTTACTGAAGGTCTAAAGGAAATAAAGCTGTTTGATTTTGATTCAAAGCAATCATTCGTATGGTAGGTAAGAAAGGATGAAGGGCTGCAGTTTACTGTGTAAGCTAAGCGTCTGATCGGTCGGCGGCGCCTCGTGCCCGCCGTGTTTACGTCTAATTTTGGCGCGAGCGCCGCGACGCCCGCCCCCGCTCTCCCGCGCCTTGTCCATTGAACACTCCGGTACGCGTGCGGTTATTTCGGCATGCTGAAGGCGGCACAACGACGCCACTGTATATCTTCCCTCGACTTTCCGTTACCGGCTTGTTATTTTCTACTCAAAACGCCCAATGGGTGTTTTTGGGCCGTCATTTTATGCTCTACCAGGCTGCTGTGTTGATTCGATGCTTGTTTTGATTCTTATATTCGGTTAGATATTCCCAAATTCACTGTAGATGCTTTTATATCAACTAACGACTCCTATAACGAAGTTCCCACCAGCTAGCATTATAATCACACTAGTATTATAAATGCGACAGTATAGATGTTTGTTACCTCATCACGCTAAAAGTTAGGATACTAGGCATAAGCTACTTTTTGCCGATTAGCAGTTCTTTCCCATGGGATAGAAATAATCTTCAAACGTTTCCGTAGAAAGTACGTATGCAAAGCTGCGAGCATAAACTAGCTTAAAATAATATGAGGTGCAAGCATGTTTGAAGAAGGAGTATAAGAATCGAATCAAAAGCAAAGAAAAAAGGATTGAATTTTAATTGGGTTCGGTTTGAAGTAGCGGCCGATGCACTGGTCGTTCGTTCGTTCGTTTTTACCTCACGGCGAAGTTAACGAGCCCATGTCCTGTGATGTTACCGCGGTTAGCCTTGGAGGCTGCGGTGCGCCTCGACTTCTCGGAATCGCTCCAGAGCCTTCCTTCCCCCCCGCACCCCCCAACCTTCCCGTATAATCGCCTCTCTCGCATCGCTCGTCAGGCAGGCTCGCCTGCAGCGTCGGTTGGCTGTATCGATTTTTATGCAGTCATCATAAATATCAAAATATTAAACGTTTATATTACTTTTATATCTGACTAGTCGTAAATGTTACGCAAATGTGCACAGTTCTCTGGACTTACCTTCATATATATTTCACAGAAGTTTGACACTAAGTTCTAAATGAGTCTTATTTCAAATTTCGGTAGTTAGATGTGAACCTTTGAATAGACAAGACTTTGAAGACGCCATAATAAGCTAACTGCGTAAGAGATATGGAATGGACACATTTATCTACTCCCTGCTCAGGTTTAAACCTTTTTGTTTTCTTTCCTTATGCACCTGAGTTGTTGGTAACAAAGGAATTGTTTTTTTCTGTTCCGCCCCTGCCTTTGAGTCCTTCGCCGCTATTCGTGGAAACGGCCGGCGCCGATCATTCAACAATCTTAGATCAAGCCTTTTTTGGTTTGTGCGTCAAACGGCCGGATTAAATCTTATAAAAGGCTACTACTAGCGAAGTAGAAATTAGTTTCACGGAAATTCGGCTTTATTATTCTTTACAAAATAGAATTAACCTGTAGTAGGGTAGCTGTAAAGTCTACAGCTACCCTACTACAAATAACGTCTACAGTGTAGACATAATAATTTATGATAGAACTTGACTTGTTTCAGTGCTTATTATGTACCTATTGAGATCTGAGTCAGAATCAACTCATGTAAATTATTGTTGCGCTAGTCTAGTCTATTCGTTATTGTGACTCAATATTTTTCTAAGTAGGTACCTACCTGCTGTAAAAGGTCCTTGTCAAGTGCTTTGATTTGATTGCTCTTTAGAATCGTGGGAAAGAAAGGTCATGGCACCATGAGGGGGTTGTCTACGAATGTATTGTTTCGCTGCTACAGCGCAGCTCAACCTTGAATTTCTCAACAATTGTAACTGGGTCGAAATTGAATGTTATGTAAATCACTTCTCAATGTTTCTTATTAGTGACATTTTGCATCTTGATGCAGAGTACACGGGTTCCCTTCCCACTTTGGTATTTCACAACGGTTAAGCGCCTTTGGCAGGCAGTGTTGCAATTGTTGCGATTGTCCTAAATAATTTAATATAGTTACGAATCACATCACAACTACTATACAAGTTGTTGGCTGAAATTATGGTCTACTTAATGCTTTTAGTAATTTTCTTTGCTTTAGCACAACTTGTTTATTTTAGTAACCGTTGGTGCCATCTCCAAAACAAGGTAAACCCCATTCAACTTAGCTTCAAGTCAAGACTAATGCGACATAATTATTATGCAGGTGGGTTGTTTGACATTCAAAAACTTGTGGCATTTGGTGACCTATTGAACGTGCCAAGTTACTTTGAATATTGTTAAAGTTTTGTATTATTTTAAAGAGTTTCTGCCGCAGGTAAAGCGATCTCCTATTATCCTGTTATATTTCATTGTAAACTTGAATCAGGACTTTGTCGTGTGCAGTTGAGTTGTGGTCTGCGGCAAGGGAGAGTTCAAGGACCGCTAAGTCATTTAGTAGTCAGGTATACAAGCCACCGGCCCGAGGCTGCCGATAAACCTTACACCTATTCCAACTGTTTGCGTGTGGGAAATGATCATTTAATGTTCTATCTCGGATCGTGCGTGCCAACCGAACCTTGGCAATATTCGCAAATTGTTACGAAGTATCGGCATTACCAGTCCTTTACGACTTGTCCTTTCTACAAGCGGCTACTTCCGTTTATTTTGTAAATTATTGCTTTCTCTCATATAAACTGATCTTTGTTTTTCTGTAAACTTTACAATGATTGTTGTTGGTTGCAGAATAACAGGCCAGCTCTGTTATAACCGGTTGAGCTTGTTTACTTGCTTCCTCTTCCTGATAAGTACCTATTTTAAAGCCTACATTGGTAACCTACTCGACTATTAAATTTAATATTCGATGTGATCTCTATCTGTGTCTAGTTTCTTACAACAGACCACATGATCGATTGCAAACAAAGCAAAATGAACACTTAAGTATACCTATTCGCTTTATATCGTTTAAATATGCATAAAGATTATGATAATGTCAGGTATAGGTACCTACAATAAAGTTGGACTTTAAACTTTGACTCGCTGAAGTCCAAAAAATTATAATTCATCTCTTGATTATCCTCAGAAAGATACCGTAGGTTTGATACTTACAATACACAGACAGCTTATTTCAAGATGGATATAAATAGCAGCTTTTTTGCAGTTTTAATTTGTTACCGAAGAATACTATGGGATTCGACGAGCCGGCATCTTCAATCACATGCAATCGAATCGAGTGATGTGATGAAGTCATGACAATGATAGTGCGGGCAGAGAAACTAAATATTACGCGCGGGGGGACACAAGAGTAAGCGAGATAATCTGTTGTGTTGTGGTTGTGATGCCTAAGAGGGAGCAAGATGCATGTACAAACACTCCCGAGTCCGAAGTCCGCGCCTGAGACCGGTGCAGTGCACCGAGTGTCCGAGACCAATCTTGTAGCCGAAGGTTCTTAATGCTTTACACAATTTTATACCAATCCAATGCGAGTTAACAACAGCAACCAGAAAACTGGCTATTTCATTTCATAGAAATAGACCTATTAGACACAAAAATATTTAGGAACCTAAGCCACGTAAAGGTGACGACTTAATTAACTTCCGTTGTTAAAATGATAACAGTTAACTGTTTAGTTCCTGCCAGGTTTTAGTTCCGTTCCGTCCCGACGACGGGCCATTAAACCGAGTGAGGATAAAACTGCTGGCTTCCTGTGTGCCCATCCACAGAACGGTTACTGGCGACCTGGCTAGCTGGCCATAATGATATGAATGAGCGACGGTAGGTACTTGTGTACCTACTTGCTGTTCGGAATTGCAGTGCACATTGAATTTACTTGTGCCAGATTCGCTTCCTTTGGCGCCCACATTTGCTTGCTTGCCCGGCCTTTTTCGCTGATTAACTTCTATCCTAATTATAGCGCGATTCTTGTTTATGCACCTATACACATATACTATGTGAATGTGGTGGTGCCACACGACTTCAGTGAGTCAGTCTGACTTAAATACACTAGCTGCATCAGAGGTAAAATGATTTCTTATGTATATTTTCACGAGGTACCTCTGTGTTATATTGTTGTTCAATAAGGGCGATTCCATCGACAAAAATAATTCCAAGTAGGATTAGGCCCATTAATGCTCCGAGAAACCTAATGGTACCTCTGTTTCCTAATCGTTTCCACAATAATCCCAAGAGTGACTTCACAGTCTAGATTACGTCATAGACAATAAATAGCCAGTTGGTAGCAAGCATCTAATGGGACCCAGGAAGCTTCTTTATTGGCTCTGTTTAGCTCCTAGTAGCTTATCATCATATTTTTTCTCTTTTATCAACGCTCTTCCTGATCATGCTAAATTTGCTAACGTTCTTACGGTTTCAGAAATTTATTTTCTCAAAAGAGAATACATTCACTTAGAGAAATACAGTATTATCTTAACTAAACATGCAGGGTGGACTTTTATTAATAACTAACAGTTGTAAGATTTTTATTGGTAGGTACGCGACTTATTCCTTTAAGCAAGAGAAAAACACAATATAAATTTCTTTGGTGGTCTTAATGGTGTACCTAAACCTAAGATTCTGATGTGTAACAGTCTAATTACTCGATCGCTGTTGCAAATATACGGAGTTACTTTCTAAACATAGATAAAAAACGTTGTTAACCTCTGGCAGCGAGAGGCAGACCGCTGACCGACAAGGCTAACTGGTCACCAACAACCAACGCAACGCCTCACCGCGTGTGTTGCTGTATGTATGCTGTGCTGTGATAGGTGCGTAATCAATCACTAATCATAATCACTAATCAAGCTAATCAGCAGCAGTCATACTCACATCACTAAGTAGTTTTCTTTAAGACTTCGGGCACGGATAAACTTCCCATACAAACGTAATAGGTACCAAAATAATTTGTAATATTAGCATTTTGCGGAGGTAAACAAAAAGACAAACATGGATAAGAACAAGGATCAAGGCTTTGATCCTTGTTCTTATCCACACTTATGAGCTTGCCTAAGTTCATGACACGCGATGGATTAATAAGACGGATTTGTTTTGAGTCGTTATTTTTTATACATTAGAGAGAGTCCCGCCCCAGCTTCGCACGGGTGCAATGCTGATATCCATTTTATACATAATAAACCTTCCTCTTAAATCACTCTACCTATTAAAAACCGGATCAAAATCCGTTGCGTAGTTTTAAAGATCTAAGTATACATAGGAACAGACAGCGGGATAGTGATCACAGATCACTACATAGTATAAGACAAAGTCGCTTAGTACCTTCTCTCATATTAGTCCGATAATACAACAAGAATATCTTTGTACACTAAAGAGCTGAAAGTAAAGAGCTCTTGCGATGATGACATCAAGTTCGCCTTATCTGCCCAATCGATCCGTTACAAGCATTGCATGGTTTGCTACAGAAATGATTATTTTCTACAAAATGTTCTAAGTTTTTGCTTTTTATGTATTAACTAAGCGATAAATGACTAAGAACATGATAAGAACTAGACGTATTTCGTACTTGAGTTGGTAAGGTACTTGACTTGTTGAAAGCGCAAACGACTTGCCAGTTTCTGTCGACAAGAAAAGTTACGATTGATTTACGCTTTGTAACCAATATAGTGTAACCTGAGTTGGTGGAGGCGTCGTTAGTCGTTCTATGCTTTCTCTATAATCTAGCTTTAGTGCTTTAATTGTTTTGGGAGATGTAGTTTGTTTGCAAGAGTCTGCAGTTAGCTCAATTGTAAATACTCCTTAACATTTGGTTGCTTAATTGTAATTTTCTAGATTAATAAAGGTTTTACCCTCTCTAAATTTATGGAGATAAGATTAGTACCGTTTTTATGCTACGCGGATTAAAAATACCCACCTTACGACGTCGACGATGGCGCTTCTATCATACCTACCACAACTTATTAAATCTTTTTAACAGTTGATGATTTGAAAACCGTTTTTCTCGGTGTGTTTGTTTGAGAAAAGATAGGTTGGACAGTTCATAAATATCAGCTCTGAACCGAACGTAGATCTTATAATAAAATCAACGGCCGGAAGTCGATGCGTCATTAGTGCGTTTTCGTCCACTTCTGCTAGTGTGAGTTTAGTGTGTGCTCTAGGGAATATGTTTCTACCGCTAGCGCTAGAATCTTGAATGTCCTACAGATTAAGACTTAGTATAATTTTGCAAAATAACAAAAGGATAAATCTTGGAAACGCATAATAAAGCCAAGCTAACTGTTGTACACTCATTTGTGTGATGTATGCAGTGGTTGCACGTTGCTCAAACTTGTATAGTGTTACTGATTATTCGTGTGTGCGTTTATTTACGTACGCGAGCGCCGACTCGTCCGAGATTCAAATTTAGAATGCCGTCTCCGCCATGTTGCTCTCGATGAAAAACCTACAGATCCATCGCGTGGAACCGTAGATCTGTCTTGGAGAAAGCCGCAGAAGTTCAACGTAACACCTGGATCAATTCAATCAAAGAATCGATTCAACAGGCAACGAAAAAGTAGAAATTAAATATTTGTAATTGAATTGAATTTGAATGAGCTTTCATTAGAAATGCCGGTCATGGACGAACTCTTTACACCAATTAGAATTCTACGCATCACATCTAAGAGATCTTACTTTCGTGGTCTGATAGGTCTCTATTGCATCGTTTGTTTGTGTGCGAATATCATAGCTAAGGTTTTTATTTAGGTACCTCTCTAAGGTACTAAGTACGTCTACCAAATAGTATACCGACAAAATAAATAACTTTTCTAGTTTGTAAAACGTAAGTGTACGGTACCTATCTACCTACCTCACAATTCATGTGAATGAATGAGTCACACCCAGAATTGGTTTGGTTCAGTTATCTACAATAATACTCCCCACTGTGTTGTTAGAATGTGATACATAGTGGGCTCATGAATTCAGTAACAATAAAAAAATCTTATTATCAATATATACTATTTATGTTAGCCAACAGAAATAAACAATGTCTATCGTTAGAATTAGAACCTCTTTGAACTTCATTCAATTACACATACTTATGACTATTTGTTTCATTCATGAGTTGCTTTAATACCTACATTTCATTACAAAGGTACCTATAACTTTGATAATTACTTTGTTTCTTATTCTTACCGCCTCCTTATTATGGCTGTGCGTGTGTGTGTGTTTTGCAGTCAGACAGTTGAGAAGTTTAAATTTCGAGCAAGTTGTAGGAAAAGGATCCATTTTTACTGTAGTTACGTCGTCGGTACTTACTGTTTTACCACTTTTCTATGCTATTTTTCTACATACTATGGTATTGCGAAGAAAAAAAAACAGACTGTAGTTGATCAACTCAGTGAATCGCGTTGCGTATGAGTATGTGATAAGTACTTATCCACCTAACGCTCTGTATAGGTATAAGTTTCTATACCTAACTTATGCTGGTCGATCATGTTTAAAACGTAGGTAGAATGTAAGAATGTAAAATTAAGTATACCTACATGGTGGCATGATCATTTTGATCAAACCCTCCTTAAATAAAAAAAAGATTAAAAAAAAACTTATGCTGGTCAAGTGGTGTGAGCGTGCGCATTCTATTGTGTGCTTGTGCTTGACTGTTTACCTCGCAGACGCTTTGTTGACAAAACGACGCGCGCTCCGCTAACGGGATCTGTCTTCTCTCTGTTCGCCACATTCATCTATTGGATCCGTACAAAGTAATTTGCATGGCGATATTAAATTGACACGCGGAGATTTCTATGCAAGTCTTGCATCAGTTCCTGCGATACTTAACAGTGGAATATCGAATGATACCTAATTTCCTTTCAAAACAGCTTCTCTTTGAATAAAAATACTTAAGTAAAAAGTGGAATATTGAATGATGATTTACTTCCAGAGCAACTTCTGTTTCAACTTAGGTTAAATACTATCCTTAGTAAAAACTAGTTTTGCATGATTCTTGCAACAATTATCCACAGTTGTTCTAAATACGTTTCATCTACTTACCTTGTTTGTTTTCCGCCTTTACAATTACACCTCAGAGCATAACACTGATACCCTAACCGCGTAATCAGCTAAATTACGTAATCAATCAGAGTGTAAATAAAGGTGATTTATTTCGAGGTTGCTATATTTACTTGCGCAATATGATGGCTAGGTTTCACATCTTTTCTGTGGCTATATTAGGTCTAGTAGTGTTTCTCGGAGGTCTGCAAGCCTCCATCATACGAGTATCTGAAACTTTCAGCAAATGAAATCATTTTCCAACATCAAAGTTCATCAATCCGTCCGTTCCAAGAAAGACAATTTCATCTGATGAGAAGAGCGTATCATATCTCATAGGGAAAATGATGAAACCATTGTTTTTGAAGTTCTGGGACTGATGATCAGTGGGACTGAGTAAAAGCGGAGAAATTACGCACAAGATGAGGATGTGCGTCCGACATGACGCGTATCCGGCCAGGAGCGCCATCTTTGGAACGATACCCGCCTGCAGATTGTGCTGTGCCCGATTTAACTAGCTAATCGAGTTAGGTATTAACTTGAGCAAGCATCCTGTGAGCCCTTTGCACTGGCCCGTAATGCCACTGGTACATGGCTCAATGGAGTTGGTCAATGGATAATATTATGGTTAGTCATCTCACTCCAATCACAGTGTGACTTACGATTTATTGTAAGGCTATTTTATCAATGAAGAACGTTCAGTACCGTTCCTTGTTCTTTTAAATATTTATAAACTATCAAATATAAAACTTAGCAACGTAACCAACGCCCAATATCAATATTTATCAATTCTACCAGATTACCAATAAAAACTGGTAAAATCCAGATTCAGGTTCTGTGTTCATATAAATTCATAAAACGACTAGAAATCTGAATGAGTTTATCTGAATGCTCCAATATTCACGATCATGGTTATTTTAATGTTTATGCTACGTCGATGGACACGATGCCAACTTTATTTTCCATTTAATTGAAACACGAGGCGTTTCAGCGAATTCGTCATTGTACTAGCGTTTCTGTTTACGAGCCGTACTTTGTTTGCGATGGTTTGTTGCGTTTATTTCTTCAGATTTTCTTCTGCTGAATCGTTTAATTATAACGGATACAAAATAAATTATGTTGATTACCAACTCATCACGTGTCCTTTGTGCTAATTTCAGGCATGATTAGGTTAATAACATGCAGGAACTCTTTCCAAATGTTATAGATTCACACAGCGTAGAAATAAACAACTTTTACCCCTTCTACGTGTAAGATAGACCTACGATTGTATTCTCTTGGACATTATAAGATACAGAAGGCAATAAACCTAAATCATCCTCTCAATCTTGTTGGCCTTATTTCCATTCTGTTGTTATTGAGAGACAGCAACTGTGTACAGTTGGTAGCGATTAGGCAATGCCTAGTGGTAGGCCTTGCGCAGAGAAATGGCGTGTGGTTTGGTTTCTCAAGACTTGCTCCTTGTCATCTGGTGGTGCCATTTGAGTTCAATCAACGTATATTTTATTCTTAAATCATACCATCCTAATGAGTATGATTTAAGCAGTTCGTGTTAATTTGATTGTAAACAGGTTTTTTACACAGGTTAGCTCAGAACCAGCTGTGACACCTGTTTGAAGACTATAAAACTTGCTTACTACTTCTTAACTTGCAAAATCTTCGAAGATCTTAAATAGGTTGACGTGTTCAGTTAGATTTCGATCAAACCTGTTATTTTTAGCTTTATTTTTTAACCTTCTTGACTTGCGAAGGATTGGGAGTATCCATCTATCTCTCCGGAACTCATAATCAAATCAGCTTTATAAGTAATAGGATGTTGCAACTCTTTCACAAACTGTACCCGTGGATGACTAACTCTGGCCAGGTGTTTGTCAACGTTGCCAATTTCGTAGTAAGACTTCTGAGAACAAATCATGGGTACCAAACAAGCGCTGGGAAAATTATGAACTAAGGGCAAAAGTGAGGCGGTGCATACGCTGATACACGGGTCGGTGTTATGCAAACCGAGACATCAGCCTGCGGTGTAATTACACACCTTTCCGTTTTCGCCCCCTTCCCCCCTCGCCCTACTGCTGATTTACGAAGTGAAGTGCCCACTTCTGTGGCGTGATTGTGGAATGATCCAGTCATTAAATTATTGCATCACTCACATGCAGTTGGATTCGTTTCACAGAGTCCTTGTGGTACTTGGTACTCTACTAATTAAGGAAGGGGTAGCGTAAGCATACCTGACCTAGTTACATAGAAAAGGGTTTTATCTTGAATACAAATCTATGGTAAAATTGATTCGACCTAAGTCGAGGACCTATATTCGTGCCGGTTGGTACCAAACTACGTACTTATAGTCTTTAATATATCTCTTTCCCTTAAACAGCATTTACAACGTCTAAATTTGAGTTAGGTAGACAAGCTCCTTATTGTATTTGCCTATTTTAGTTTGATGAATAGGACCATGATTCACTGCACTGAGTCTGCATAAGATGTGTACAAAACAACGAATGTATCCATGGTAAGGTTCCTATATAACTCACACTATTTATAAAGGTACACCTATGTATGTTCAATCGTTTCAGATGTCATCTTGTGTGGCCAAAGCTTTTATAATAGACAAATGTTCATTAAATAAATAGCCAATTGCATGCTAACGAATTGGAAATAGAGGCAGGCAATAAGCTGATAAAGTAAATAACGCTTGCACTGAACTGGACCATCTGTTCTTAAAGGTCGCAACGCTGACTTTTGCGGAAACGTTGAAAAAGAAATAAAAATATCGCGATGCATGCAGGTGTGTTGGTCTCAGATGTTTTCGTTCCTTATTCAAAATACGATATTTTTAAAAAGAATATCATTCGACGAGCTGTGGATATTTGCTTATAAAAAATACATGGAGATATGCAGGTGCTTGGCGCAGGTGCCGTATCGGCAACCGCTGATAACAGCAGTAACTACGGTCAAGTTCAATGGCGTTCCGTATTCATCGATTTGTCACAGTGGCCTAATCATTGGCAAGAACACATCTATGCATTTTCAAGCTGGTATCCGTTCCATGCCGATTTATAGACTGCTTTTATTTTTACTTATCATTTGCTATTATATGGGTAGGTTATCGTAACGTTATTTATATACCATTTCGAAAATCGCATGTTAATTTTCCTTGAATAAAGTAGATGCTTAATCATTGACGTTAAAATAGGGAAACGGGGATTGTGTTGTCACAGATGATTAAAAGCACAAATTCATTTATTCTCTGCTCAAATTGTGGTTGCGTTGAAGAAATAAAAGGATTTTGTAAGTGCCGCGGTGACTGCCTACTTTCAGTGAAGAAAGTAAAAGCGCAGATTACCAAGTAGTTAGTATGTTGAAAGAGTAGTTCATCATGGAAGCCGGCTTCATTGGGTCACACACGGTGCGTCCGGTTTGTCTACAAATTGGTCACATTGACCGCTAAGTGGAAAGAGTCGATGTGAACGCAGGCGAAAATTCTTACGTAGAGTGGCTCCGGTAGAGTTGCGAGCAATTAAAAACTTAGGAATGGGACGATATGGGAAAGCTACCACTTCAACCACCACTTCATTAATTTACATACTTGAAAATGAAAAATTTTAAAATTATTTCAAAAGTTAAGTACCTACAGTTAGAATTTATAACTCACGTGGTGATCTTAGCATAATAACCAATTGAAGTGATCTAAGACTGATTTCATAACATTTATCACTAACTCTGATGTTAATTCACTGATTAATCGAATTGAATTATCCAAAAGATATTCGGGCAGTTTGCAAATTCATTGGCATTTGTATGTTTTACCTTTATTGATTGAAAATATCTGTAAATAAAATAAATTTAAATTCTCCTGCAAAACTACATCAATCTTATTTAAACTGCAATTGACGTAGCTTTTCATTGATTAATTTATTTAGGGCTCTCAACTAAAAACATGCCTAGAAATAGAGTAAAATGATCTTGATTCAGTGGTTTTTTCCTAATTAAGGGGTGTCAAAGCGTCAACAAATTTTATGCGTTAACTAAGCCTGGATACAATGCAAATACAAGAGGAGTATAAGAGTGAAAAAATAGTAAAAGCTAACTAAGTTTATATTTTTTAGCACCCGGCAATAAAACAATCAAAGTATTTGTCTGTGATTGACGTAATTAAAATGGAATTATTCATTTTCTTGAAGGAGATTGGTCGATTATCAACTAAGGCCTTAGTAATGTAATAAGGTAGCTCTACATTATTCCAGATAATATAGATACATGAAGATTTTTATTGGTGCTGTTTACAACCACAAGTTAGTAAAAATATGTGTTGTTTATGTACAAACTAAGAAAACAATAAAACAGGTAACGTTAATTAAAACGCGGTGGGCGAAGGTTCGGTTACGGCTTTGATTCCCGCCTCGGGACAAATATTTGTACGATCTGCAATGCAGAGCAACGACAGGCAATTCTACCAGCAGCGTCTTGGGGACGCTTCCGCCTGGTATTGTTATGGATCAGTTAAGCTACCTGTAGATTGTTAGCAACAGACTAATTCTAAGTGGGCAACGGAGATCTGCACTGACATCTCGCACGGGAGTGTATTGTGCATTATCCCTCTGTCCAAAAAGATAAATCTAACCTAACCAGCCCAGCTCCTTGAAGTACCAGAGCAGGACCTTTGGTGGTTGACAGCTTCGAATCAGCTTTTCTGTGGGTGTGGATAGGGTTGATTTCTATCAACAGACTGCAATTAGCTCAATTGTTTGATAAATATGGTGCCGTTTTATCATCTAAAGGTTTACTAAGCGTTTTCCTTTGTCATCTATGATAACGTTTGGTCGTAACAATCTATTAGTACAAATATTCTTAGACTAAGACACATTGACGCTTTTCAAAGGTTAACGAAGCCTCCAAAATAGCAACAATCGTTAACCTTTACATCCAATCAAGATTTATATGCGGTGTAATCATCTTCTGGATCGTAATGATTTAATTTAAGTTCATTAGAGCTGCATTATTTGATGTTGAAATTATTAACCGACCTTTGAAAAAGTTGGTGCCCTTCGTCATCCGGAAATGCCGGAAGGAACTTTGTACAGATTGGTTCAAGTTGTTTTTATTTATAGGACTATACGACAAGTGATTATGGGCGAATTCTGCACATCGCTACGCCATGACTATGACATTTCCACAAACGTTATTTTGCGTTGCACCTCACAACACTTATTAAGAGATGAATAAAACTTTGAACTTGAAGCAATTGAGATAACTGCTGACTGTTACAAACAAACTACAGGTAGCTCAACTGATCCATATCTAAATCAGTTGAAAGTGTACCCAAAATTATATTCTTATTATGTAAGTTAACAGCGTTGGTTATTTAAAAAGATAGATAGATTATACATTATTATACCACGAAAAGAAAGAATATTAAAAACAGACATCCTTAAATTAGTAGAAGTATAAAGGGCTGCTTTATCGCTTTAAGGTATCTCTTCCGGGCAAACTTGGGATGTCCGGATTGTCCGGCGGATTGGTGATCGTAGTAGAAGTGTTGAATTAAACACAAGGCCTGCCCTGCCTCTGCAAGATTCTTTAAGTCGCCTTTTACGACGACATGTATTGATCAGGAGACTGAGCTAAAGGTGTTGATTCTTACGCCGCCGTAACCGCACGGCCTTCATAACTGAGTCTAATTGGCACCGGATCAATGCTTTTTCTTTCTCATTATGACTGTAAGCGTGTTAACTACAAACCTATTTTGTGTAGAACCAATGTTTCATCCCTTAACGAGAGACTTTATCAGGGTTAGCGTGGCTCACGCGCCCGTATCGCCTCAATGCGCTCACCGATACGCTTTTTCTTTCTTGCTAACGAATAATTTCCTTCTTTCCAGTCACATAACAAAGACAACGACATGGGAGGATCCTCGCAAGTCGCTGGCCGCACAGACAGTCACAGCTGGGGTCCAGCATCAGAGCACAGACACGCTGCTGTCACAGGCCGCAGCGAGGGCCAGCATCGCAGCAACACCAGCACCTGGTAAGAACTTTAGCTCTTTACGTTTAGGTTTAGGTAGGGGTACTCCTATTTCCGCATTTGGACTCAGTTGTGGTCCATTAGCTCTATGACAAGTGTATTGTTGTGCTGTATTCTTAAATTTTAAAAGGTTCGCTATCTGCCGTCACGTAAGTAAGGATTTTACTGAGCCCGCTCGCCTCTCGTTATGGAGAGAAAGGGTAGTCTTGTCCTAGTGCTAATTTAGAGGACTTTTCAGTAGTTACCAAATATTTTTTTTTAAAGATAATTAATAACTATTAATAGTTATACTTTCTCAGAAATGTTGTAAGTGTGGAGTACTTTATATTAGGTAACCTACCAACAATAGAGGCTATAGAAAAAGTCACGCACTTTGATAATAGGTGTTGGTGCTGATTCAGTGCATATCGTTCTAAAGGTGACACTTAAATTTAATTACATGGAATATGTACGTTCGTACCTTGAGCTGGGTATTTTCACTCTTGCTGTTATTTCGGGCTCGCAACCCTTCTTACTTAGAATTAAGGCATTATCTTCTTAGCATCAATGAGAAGACAAACCGTGACCTATATTATCGAGATCTAATTATTTATCGAGAATAGACGAAAGCAGTATATGAAGGTCTGCAATAGTACTGGGAAGTTTTCCATTTTCCGTCAAACGAAACGAGACGCTTATTTTAAGACTAAAAATAGTTGCATGAAACAGTTTTTTTTAAAACACTTTTTTGTTCAACAGTAATCGTCACTTAACAATTAATTTACACTTGAAGTCACAGAATAATTACTATCAAATCGATCCGAAGTACCTAATTATTCCAAAAACACCGAATAATTGCAATGAGCGAAAGCAATGCACAATACACACATGACGCACGCACGTGTTATTATTATTACAAAACAAAACAAAACAAACTTTACCTTTGAACTCCACTCGAATTTCACTCCTAAAGTTTTTTTTTTAATTTGGTCGTTTTGTATCTTATCTATATCGCAATAGAGTTCACTATTCTATCCAAAAACGACATACCTACGTAGGCCCACTTCGCAACGGGTTTCTTCAAAAACACGTTTTTCTGTAATCCCAAAGCAAACAAAATTTTACGCTCTATAAAATAAGGATCTGTTTTGCCTGTTCCTATTCTATCCAAAAACGACATGGGTTTCTTCAAAAACACGTTTTTCTGTAATCCCACAGCAAACAAAATTTTATGCTCTATAAAATAAGGATCAGTTTTGCCTGTTCCTGCCTGCCTTGTATAAAAACGTTTTCGAGAAGCAGGGACAAACTCTTTTTATTTTATATTTTATCGTTAAAGGATTAGAGTTCATTATTGTTCGCACCTGTCAGACAGATTTGAAACTGTTTTGGCGCGCCGTTCCTTCCAATCATTTCGTTCGTTCAAAAAGCGTTCTAGCGAACCTTAGTTTTGTTCGTTTGACAGACTGGTTTCAGTCAGCATTAGATTCGTGACGTTTGACAGTTTTTTTAGTAAGTGTTTTATGATTGAACGAGAAAGCGTTTTGTCGTTTCACATAGACAAAGTGTTTCATGAAACTGTTTTATAAAAAAACGCCCAGTACTAGTCTGCAAACGCTTGGCACTGATATTATTTCGATTCATCAAGCCATTGAAAACACGAGTCCATGCAACTGCCTAGCAAGAAAAACAATTTATAGAGCAGAAACTCTTGTCCCCCTCTACGTTGCACGTGATCTAATTGGCCACGGACTCTGGTTTAAAATTATCATGGAACTAAAATAAAAACAAGTAAATAACCCGAATTCTAAAAGTGATTTTATGACGGGAATTAACGCGTTGTTTCCGTCCTTCGATGCGAGACGAGCGTTCAAACTGTTGAAAGCACTGACTTAATATTTAGTAACGGTTGAAAGGTGTTTGGAAAATACATCTGGTGCCGCCAAGACGGCGGCGCCATAGGCTTTCAGCACGTTTCGCTTGCGACACATCCGTGGTACCACACTACTTACCTACCGCTACTGCTCTGTCACCACTAAACCGCGTTTACAATATCCTAATTGCAGTGAACTGTCAGTGTTGATTTTCTTTGTAGCTAAAAGTTTTTATAGAGGACTAGCTTCAGTACGCGGCTTCACACGCGTTTTCCGGGATAAAAATAACCACGTCACTGGATACCTATTTCATTCGGATCCCCTCAGCTATTTATGCTTGATAATTGTCACAGACAGACAGTAAAACTTTCGGTTTTATTATATTAAATTGGATTATCATACTGATAATGAGTGTTTTCTAGGTAATTCCCCTGATGCAAAATATTTGCAAATGTAGAAGGTTATTGAATTTCAATATCACTTATCTACTGATATTTAATCGTTTTTCTTTTAATGCTTAGTTAGTACTTAGTGAATGGAGTCGTATTTTTGAGCAATGAATCACATATTCATTCAATCAGACTCTTGCGAGAAAATAACCCAACTTCTTGGTCATCATAGTACCATTG
The DNA here is from genome assembly GCA_963931895.1 of Eupithecia pulchellata. NCBI lineage: Eukaryota > Metazoa > Arthropoda > Insecta > Lepidoptera > Geometridae > Eupithecia > Eupithecia pulchellata. Next base: position 9,470,750 of record OZ007521.1, on the reverse strand, counting down.
GTGCCAAAATATATTAAGATCCAAGTTTGGTACCATAAATTTCTCATAAACAATAAAACCTTGGTCTCTTTTTGCGCGTCGCGCTTGCTTTCCAAAGTAATGTTGGTACGAGCTTAAAAAGCATAGTTTTATTAATCTCCTGGGTAGAGGCCTATTTCTTTCGGTTTCGTGCCATGCCGCTATTGTGTCGGGCAAGTAATCGCACCAGCCTTTTCTGGCCTTCAAAGAAAGTATTCTTAATAGAATACAAAAGTACGACTACTAAATTCTGAAAATAAGTGTTTACTTTTGTCGGAACCATCACAAAACGTGTTCACTTAGGTACTATATCCCTTGCAAGATAGCGCTAGAACGTGACCTAGTCACGTAATCAAGCTGGCATAATGCGAGCCGCCGCCAAGCTGGCACCGACATCGAAGCCTATCTCTACCTACACCCATCTATTTTAGTATTAGTGGTGTAAGGTCCCTAGCACGCCTGAAAAAACTCAAGCCCTAAAACAGTCCGCATTGGCTTAGAAACGCACAGTAACTGGATTGTACGTACTGAATAAAATAAAGGTTTCCCGTTGATTGATGTGAACAGAATCAAACATTACACTTTTTCGGGTATAAGGTAGGTACTTATAATGAATCAAAGTGATCACTTTATTTCCAAGTATTACTAATGTAATTTGTGTTTTGTGACGTGTCCAAGAGTCCTGTAAGGTCTAAAGAAAATAAAGCACTTTGATTTTGATTTTATGATTATTTCAAATGCAGGGTCCGTTCTTAATAAAGTAAAGCATTTTTGAGATAACTGGGTTTCTGTAAGGGTGATACCACAGTATATATATATATATAACGAAGAAAACTACCTGCGTTGAATATCACTTCATCCGACGCCAGAGAAAACAACAAGTCACTTGTTTTGTAAACATAATGTGAAGTACAGACCAGTAAACATGGTGTTTGTCATAACACCTAACTGGAGATGGAGGTGATCCTTCATCATCATCTAAGTCCACTGCTTGACATAAGCCTCCCCAAATGATGGAATTATTTATAATTTGGGAGTTATTGCCCATAATCCCCACGCTGGGTATGCGGGATGGAGATCACAGTTGGGTGGAGGTGTTCTGCAGAGGGCGCTGCCCCCCGACCCCCAGTAGGTATGTCTCCCTTAGTCGCCTCTTACGATACCCACGGGAAGAGTAGGGGCGGATTTCTAAGCCGGCCCCACACGACCAATCCGGTGATACGGTGATCCTTATTTACTCCACATTCATGATGATCCTTCTAATTCCTCTATCCAATCTATTGTACTTGGGAAAAGCATAAAATATTTTTAAATTGCCGTAGACAAACATCTTTAGTTTCCCTGTTAAAAGGCTTGAACTTTAGACACCATTATACACCTGTGTAACCGCTTCTCATCGATTTTCTAGCTAAAACAGTTTTTCATTAAAACCAAGAAGCATCTAGCTAAAATGTCTCATTCGAAACGAACATTTCACCTTAGTTCGCTGGTGACACCTTTCCCTTGTTAATAGGCAAGGTATCAAGATGAAGCGAATACAAATAAATTTTGTTTTCACGCCGCGTTCCTCGTTTATCTGATGACAGATAACAGCCTTCCCAAAATCTTGGAATGTCTTCATCATGACGCATCTTACCTAAGTAGGAATTATAGGTGTATAACACCTTTGTTAGGAATTTTATCATTTTATCTGTAGTATTCAAATCGACTGCGACTGCTATATTTTGTTTTTTTTTTTTGGACCCATGAGTTTATCGTGCTCTGGCACATAGTTATATATTTTGACGCTGATTGATCAGCGCTGATTAGCTGACATTTCAATTATTGAAATGTCGTTAGCGCGATATGTACCCACTGATTTAAGATAAAAAATAAATTGCTAATGGCTTATTATAAATAACCTGCCTACAATGTAAAGATTACTACGCAACGTTTATAATGAACTAAGTAATTAGAATTAATTTATTATTATGGTAATGATTCGTCCTAATTACCAATGAGGAAGTAGACGGTAACTTTCACTCCATTTCATATAAAATTTAATTATATTCATGTGAATAGTTATTTAAATGGTATATTATATTATATAGAGGTATAATACCTAAAACTAAGCTCAACATTCAATTTCTTACATGCTATTGTCGGTGTGATTTAATCTGTAAGTATGATAGAAGGTAAGGAACCTCTGACATCATAACTTCTATTGTCATTCGAGTCCATAGCCGGATTAGGTTTTTTGTTAGTTACCTAAGAATTGTGTTATTAACACTAGGTATAGACATTTCACACAATTGTCAAATTGAAGAATTATTAAACAGATGTTAGTGTAGCGCGGGCCTAGCTGACGTAACCACGCGGTTAGTCGCCGCCGTGCCGTCGACTGTTGAGTAATGATCATTGTAAATAATGTGTAATTACAATTACACACCCGCTGCACTCCGCTCGCTAAGGAGGCTATCTTGATACCAGACTCGTTCTTTACAATCGACACCAGAACCAAACTCACAAAGATATATTCAAGTTACCTTACACGTCCAAACCTACATTCTAATGCTTATAAAATTTACGGAATCCGTAGAAAAGATGAGCTTATTGGTTGTTGTTACATATGTATGAGCAGCTGGTACATCCATTCAAAAGTCATCGACGGCGTGGTGGCGAGATCCGATGGAAATACCTGGCGCGTGTTAAGTTGGCCGATGATATCGGGTGTGTAATTAGTGCAGCGCGTTGTTTATGAATGATAGTTTGTTGCGTTATATTTGTGTTGGGAGCGTGAGTGAGCACGAGGGCGATGCGTCGGCGCGGCCACAGCGCGCGCGGTGATTCATATCTGTGCGCGTTGCGCCAGCGCAGCGCCGCCGCCGACGGCGCAGGCGCACGTCTGGCGCCCGCGCGCTCCGAACGAGCTCTCGATGACCTTCCGACGTTCGATCACGTGCGCGTACGTCTTAGTTTTTAATCCTACTACTAACTAATCGCTGTTGAGAGGATCACGGTTACTTTGGGTAATGGTTATTGATTGGTTAGTTACGGTACCTCTGATTGGTTTCAGCAGCGAAGAGTACAAGTAGTAACGCGACGCCGGAGGGGCGGGGGGCGCTGCCGGACGGCTGGGAGCAGGCCACCACGGCAGAAGGCGAGGTGTACTTCATCAACCACGCAGCTAGGACCACCTCCTGGTTCGATCCCAGAATACGTAAGTCTTATCTACACGTCTACCTACTAGCTTAAAGGAGATGGGACCAGACAGATCGGGTATTCAATGCTGGCAACTGGTAAGCATGGCTTAAGCTGATTCATTTTAAGTTATGTATTATCATACAAAACCGGAGCTATCCATCCCCACTCTAAGTTATTTTATCCTCATCCAGATCGCAGAGGATTAAACATTGAATGACTCTATTTTCCTTTCTTTTCAGCACAAGACTTGCAACGGACCCCGGCGGGCGGAGCGCCAGGCAATAACGCATGGGCCAACTCACCCCTCCAGGCGTGCCAGAAACTGCGGCTACAGTCTCTACAACTCGAGAGAGAGCGCCTGAAGCAACGCCAGCAGGAAATCAGACGTCAGGTGTGTATTGTACATAGGGCAAAGCGTGAGATAAACTGACGCTCCTGCCGTAGCTACAGCTCAAAAGAGAGATAAAAAGAGAGTGCCTAAAGCAACGCTCGCAGAAAATAAAACACCAGGTGTGAATTGTACATATAGTCGTATAGAGCCAAGGATAAAACGGGGGCTAAACCGACGCTCCAGCCGTATCAGAAACTGTTGCTGTAGCCCCTACAGCTCAAGAGAGAGAAAAAGAGAGTGCCTAAAGCAACGCTAGCAGGAAATAAGACACCAGGTGTAAATTGTACATATAGTCGTATATAGCCAAGGCCAACGCGCGGGCTTATTCACGGCTCTAGGCGTACCATAAACCTCTGTCTCTAAATCTCAAGTGAATAAGTTTCTTGTGGGAAAGCTTAGTGGTAGTGGCTACCATAAAAAAGTTTTGATTCTACAGAGAACAGTTACCTAACAGTATTTACAGATAAAAACCTATTCTTTTTTCACTTAGAGAAAGAGAGAAGTTGACTGCTTAATCTTAGATGATTTTATACAGATGGTCAAGCCATCCAAACTATCAATCTTATCAGACATTTCTCAATTCCAGCAAGAGATAATGGCCCGGCAAGCATCCTCAATCGTCTCCTCACTTGCAAACAGCACCGCGGTAGCCAGCACAGACTTGCCACTAGACCCGTTCCTATCCGGTCTGACAGACCACCAGAGACAAGAGTCAGCTGACAGTGGCCTAGGGATGGCCCCACAGTCCTACTCTATGCCTCACACGCCGGAGGACTTCCTAGCGTCTATGGATGATCGCATGGACTGCACTAGCGAGGCTGGGGCTATGGACTCGAATGAAATGTCGCTGGGGGATACTGAGGATCTGGTGCCCTCTTTACAGGTGAATACTCTTTACTCTTTTATACTCTCCGCGGAAGAGGTTCCGTTTGCGAAGGTAGGTGTTTAACCGCCGCGGGAAAGTTGTGTGATCTGCAAAGACTTGTGCAGGGTCTGGGTGCTTTCATAGATTATACAAAAAATAAATTATATAATGTATTCATAAGTTTATATGTCAGTTATCTAGTAAGTGGGGTACCCATTACATAAGCTCTACTAGCTTTGGGGCTAGATTTTCTTATCCATTTTAGTAGCGACATATTTGTAACCGTCAAACTAAAGGACCTATATGAACATAACGTGTCAACCTCCATTAATTAGGCTAGCATTAATACTATCATAGTTTGTGTGTTGTGAATGTTACTAAAAGCACTCACATTCTCACAACGGAATACTTATTTACCAAAATATGTGTTGTATAGGTACCTATGTACATACATGTTTTAAAAGAGTTATGATTATGACATGACTCAACAAATTGTCTAATTCTGGACAACTTAATAATAGTACCTATTTTGGGTTGACCAGAAACATATGGTACTGCAATCTTATGAAGTTAATAATAATGAATACTTTATTGCACACTAAACTTATGAGTAATTAACAAATGAAATAGCCTTAGATTAAGCGACAATTGGCGGTCTTATCGCTCAAGAGAAGTTATGGTAAGATTTGGTCGCAAAGTGCTAAGTCCCTTTTGATTTCAATAAAAATATGTGTAAAATCTGATAACACTACAAATCATATTATAACGTTATACTTTTTTTTCAGCTAAACGAGTTCTCAAGCGACATACTGCTAGAAGACGTGCAGTCTCTCATAAACCCGACGAGTAACAAACCCGACAACGTATTAACTTGGCTGTAGATACGTACTTACCGGCGGAAAACGGTAATGGTGTAAATTTCATAATGACTGTGACAGTGTCAGTGTAGGCAGTAGATTTGTGTTGGCTTCCAAGGGACGGCGCGAACGATGTAGGGAGATCTACAGGGCATTCTAGGTGCTAAGATTTTGCGACAGAATATATCGCAAAGTTGATTGGGCATCAGCGATAATGTCTGATGGAATAATCGTTTTATATTGGTTGAAATAAGATTTGTTTTTGCCTGCGTCGTTCCTGCTGTTCGTAATGTGTTCGCTTATAGCAGAATTATGTTTATCTCTGTCTCTGCATTTATCAGAATGAGACAGATATATGTATGCAACTCTGCAGTTAAGTGTTCTTCATTATGTAGGTACGAGATTTGTATGTTTGACTTGTTGTGTACTAATATAATTGTATTGTCTTTGTGTTGTAAGTAATCTCCGGTTCTAAGTGACAGCAGTTGTGTATTCCGACTGAAATTGATCGTTAAATGATTACTAGTTAGGTTTGAAATCACTTGTAGATCGAACGCTGATATAAAAGAAAACAAAATCGAGAAGTAGAGTTTATTATATAGTGTTCGAGTAACCAAGTTTATTGTTTACATCTGCCGGCATGCTATCCAATCATCTTGAAAAAATATTTAGTTTTGAAGTCTTATGATTGGTTAGAAACCTTTCCCAGTATCCAGTCCATGAAACTTTTTTTTTTACAAAAGAAAAATGAGAAAATGTGTAAAAAGAAGTGTTAGACTGAATGTTGGGAACTGCCATATCAAGGTTAAAACTGCGGATAGATGAAGTTTGGTTTCGGTTATAAAACCACTGGTTTAAAACAGAGCATGATTTGGTTTTATGTGAATGTGAGTCGCAAGCCAGCTTTCGTAAAAGAAAGGTGTTGCTTTGTGAAGATACAGCTTAAAGTTCGCGAGCAGTTAACTGTAACAGTTAAATGTCATCTGTCGGAGTAACAGATAAGAAAAGCCTTCAGCTGTAGTCCTGTTAATTGCTGGTGAACTTGGGCCTAAAGTTTCCATAATCTTTTATCAGAATATCGGAAATCTTGTGTGTTTAATCGTATAATTAAGATTGTGATAACATCTCGACGTAACAGTGCCTTATTGTGCCTTTACTCTTTATAAAAATATATTTATTGTTTGTATTTTAGATAATTTGAAATATTTCTACAATTTATTATTAACCTATTGGTTGAACTATTGAGATAAAGTGAAATTTGACAGTAAAACTACTTATGTAGTAAGTAGGGAGTGTCTACTTACACCGTCCTTGGTATTTTTCGAGATTATAAATAGATGTTAAGTTTTTTATAGTTAATCGTGAGTTAGGTTGTAAAATCAACTAGGGCAACTATGAGAGGGCCTATCGCACGGACCAAGCCTGTTTCGGGTTCATTTACCCCAAAATTTTACTCTATAACAGTCTAGACAACTGTGAAACGATAATGAGCTTTATAACATTAGGATTAGTTTCAACTTTGCTGGGCGTATTCGTCGTGGAGCACGATCTAGGATCCGTGAGATAGGTCTTGCACCTCGGTATAAGACGGTTGCGAGATGAACGTTACATGCAATATTGAATGTTTGGGTGCAGCTAGCTAAATAACTAGGTAAGTTAGTTAAGTATAATAAGTATGTTTTGCGCTCCAAATGGTGTCGCCACTTGTGCCTTATTACCTAAAGCAATAAGCCTTTATTTTCTACTGTTATTATATAATCTAACTATAGTTTAAATTTACACTTGATGGCTGATTTAGAGAGTACTTATAAGAGTGGATCAGTGAAAACAAACTATTTTGTAACATTTATAAATTATTAAGTGTTCAACTCAAAATTTTGTTTAGCCCACCTAGTCTTACTTCTTGCATGAGTGAATGATCGGCTGGCTTACTGTATCGAAAATTAGGTCTTCTATCAAATGCTTCATTGAAAACTTTGCCATATTAGTAATTGTACTATTCTATAAGACTTAATTATAATCTGTTTATGGTAAATAGCAATAATTTGCATCTGTGTAACTAGACGTAAAGGTGCTGGGTTTATAATACATTATATTTTGTATTCTGTAGATCCATTTTGTATATTGTACTGCATTATATTTTATATTTTTCGTGTATTATTGTAAGCTGTAAGCAACATTGCCCTTTGTATTGTTCGGGTCATTATTTTCTTCTCTGCCAACTGTTGTCGTCGCAAATGGCGCAGCCGTACCGGATATTAAGAGTTGGCTGCGCCAATTTCATTTATAATAAGCTACATTCTTGCTTCATTCAGAGAAACATTCCATGTCTTATCACTGCTGTAAAAGAGTGAACAGCAATACTTATAAACGTAATGTCTATTGATCAGCTCATTAAAAACACAATAAAGCTTAGGTACATTCTGATCACATAGGCTTCAGAACCCGGCGCTTCGGCCTTCACAATTCATTCTGATGTAATGATATCCCGAACAATTGAATGGAGTCCGTCAATCACTTATTTCTTAAGATTATAAGCCTTTATTTTACAAACACATAATTTCAGTCTGAAAGCCGATGCAAGTTTTCTATGTAGTGTAGGTACTGTAATGTGTATCAATGTTATAACAATGAAATTACGTGTCAAAGTTATTATTAATTTAAACTTTAATTTCATTGTAAATAATTCGATATTCTTATACTATGGATTAAATAAATATTTGTTTTAATACCTATCATGGTTTCTATTTTAACGCCTCGCAAATCAGCCTTTACAATTCGTTTCTGGGTATCTGTAGGAAAACAAAACGAGTATTGTTAAATAAATTATCGTATATTTAGTGTGCTTTTGTGTTTGCTTTGGTAATTGAACGTACTGTACTAAGAAAGCCACCGTCCCCTTCAGTCCCTTGCCTGTAAAGAAAGCGTGTGTTAGAAAAAGTCAAGCCATTGTTTTCAAAAGTTATCTTCTTGGGGTCAAAGGATTCTAATGGTCATAGCTCACCAGACCCACCCTCGTGCCTCGTCGCACGGCGAGGCGGTGCGGGTGCCATGTCCTGTGGTCCTTGGGTGGACCTCGCGAGGTCAAAGAGTAAACCTCGCGAAATTACGAGCAGTCTAAGCGAGGGCGGTGCGGGAGTGCCGCTTCGTCCTCGCGTGAACCGGGCGCTGTCAACGCATGGTTAACGTGAGGCAAGCATGCGAGCAAAGAGCTATCTTCGAGTGGAAGCTTTGCCGTCTGTTCGTGGACATCTTGCGAGCGAGTCGATCTGGTGACGCTACGGAGTTGATGTAGTGAGCGCATGCCCACACAAATCCATATACAGTATACTAGCCGCTCGAAGCGACGAGCGACGCAGTGCGGGTTGGGTGCCGGGTGGATCTGGTGAGCTGTGACCTTAAAACTACAGAAGTAACCTACCCAATATCCATTTACAAAATCGAAACATTAAGCTCTTTTCATATCTTTACACAAAAATAATATGAGGTAGTAATAGAACAAAAAACAAGATGCATGTGCTAAATAAAAATACTGTATTAGGGTGGCACAGGACCGGACAGAAAAGAGTAACGAAGAGTTTTAGAACTTGCAGTACCCACGCTGATTGGGTTGAGAAGATAGAAAGAATAATAAACCAATAAATAAATAAGCACGCATGCCAAACTAATTAAAATATAAAAAAAATTGTTATAACTAACCTCTCGCACTTGAATAAAATTCGTAAAATTTTCGATTTCGGCAGGACTTGATCCCGCCGTATTGATTGAATTTTGCGGGTTCAAGTCCCGCCGAAAAAGATATTTTAGGTATATTCATTTCTTAAATACCTACAATCTATTGTTTGAAGCGGGCATATCAACAGCAACAACTCAATGCTGACCCTGGTATCTATACTAATATTATAAAGAGATTGATTGTTTGTTTGAATTGAATAGGCTCCGAAACTACTGGACCGGTTTGAAAAATTCTTTCTCCATGTTCATCAGGAAAAACTTAGGACTAATTAGGCTATAGAATATTTTCAAAAAATAGGGGACCCGCATGAAAAATTCAATTTTTGTTAAATATCCGTGCGAAGCCGGAGCGGACCGCTAGTTTTACATAAACTTAAGAACTTACAGGTGGGTTGAAGAAGCGTGGGTCTTGAGGAAGCGCCCTCGTAGATGTCAGCTCCTTGAAATACTCTACAGAGAGCTTCGGAGTTCGCGGCCGGTCTGGGAGCGTAATGTCAACGTGGTAGAGGCCGAATCGTTCACTAGAATAGGGACAATCTCCATAAACCAAAACCATATTAATTTTATCTTTTCATCATCAACATCATCACCAGCCTATAATAGTCCACTGCTGGACATAACCCTCCCATAATGAGCGCCAAATATGGCACTATCATTTGGGGTACTACCATACTTTATCTTTTGCCATTATATTATCCGCCCTTTTTGAAACTAAAGTACCTATAGGTACTGTAGTTTCAAAAAGGGCGGATAATATTTAACGCATTCACTGTCCCGCCTCGGCAGAGTGATCCGTAAGTACTCTTCGTTGGCGAAAATTGAGTTAGGTAGCCCAAAAAGCAAGGTATGTTTTAATCTTTGCTAATATAATAAAAAAATAAAGCTATTACGAGCATTAAAAAAGTATATCATAGGTATAACGGAAATTTTGAAATTTCCTTTGTCCAACGTATTAATGAGAATATATGTGGGGGCATTGGTTTAGACAGATAGATACAAACGCCAAACTAAGAAAAGTATCTCATATCAGTCAGCATTCAATATTCAATATGCTTTAAACCTTAGGTACCTACCTACCTATTATATCGGTGATTATATCACTAGATAGTATCAAACGAAATCGCCGCTGTCTGTAAGTATACTTTTTTGTAGATCTTTATGTACTTAGATATTTAAAACTAGGATTACATTCATGCATCATAGCTTCGCATGGGTGAAGCTATGGCGGGTCGCTAGTAAAAATATAATATAATTATTGTAACTTACGAGAATCCGGCCCTCCATTCGAAGTTGTCCATAAGTGTCCAGGCGGTGTAACCCAACACGTTCACTCCGTCATCGTTAATCACCTCCAGGATCACACTCAGGTAATCCTGCAACATATTACATATTTCACCACACTTCGTAAAATTATTAAATACAAAAAAAAGCTACAGTACTGCAAAATTTTCAGTCTATATCTGGTTTTGAATTAGCTACATACATAGTAAGATTTTTGTTATGATAATGCGTAAGCCCTGTAATAGATTGTGAGCGGTAGTCAACAGTTGACTCAACGGTAACTAATAGTTCTAATTTGGTTATATAATTCTAATTTTGTTTATTAATATAGTCATCTATTACACGCTACTTAGGTACATAAGTAGCGCAGGTGCGCCACAGGCTATAAAAGTAAATACATACATTGAAATACTTGATGCGGCCGTAGTCCATAATTTCGCCGCGGTCCGAGAAGCCATTCTCAGTGATGTAGATGGGCGGATTGTTATATGTAGACTTGCACCAGCGCAGCAGATTTGCGAACCCGGTCGGCACAACCTGAAAAACAAGCAGCTGTACTAAGTGCCAAATAAGGCACCAATACAGGTCGTTCACCTCCCACTCCAAGAAATCGCAAAACGCATTGAAATTTATCGCTACTCTGTCGTTTTTCATACAAACCAAAAGCGATACCAGTGTATCTAGAGTATCATAGTACAAGTTAATTATGAAACAAAAAAACACAACAAAAAAAATTCGAAATTGATAATAACTGATTATTTACGTTTTCAATGCAATGCCAGAACAATTTTAAACCGGTGATATTTTAACTAAACAATGAACTAATAAGATAGGGAAATTACATTAACATGACTGAAAAATATATGAATTGTGCGTAGCATAAGAATATAAGTATCGAAAACGTTTACAAATTCCAACTGACATAGGTCTATAATTTAATTCGTAATAATAAATAGAACAGATGGATCTTAGCATGCAGACTCGGGAGTGGAAGTGTATGTTCTAGTGTAGCCCTTGCCTTTAAAATTAACTCTCATAAAGAGCCTCAGTGCTTTGTTAAGAGGCATGCGAGGCCGGGCGAGTCCCACGCATGCCTCCAAAGCACCGGGCTACTTTATAGCCCGTGGTCATGGAAATGAGAAAAATATTCCAAGAATTGTGAAACTAAAAAATAACTATGTTGTGTTATTCTTCATATTCTGGAGGAGATAGGTCAACGACCTGTATTACCGTGCTATAACCAATCATCCAATCATATGTAGGTCTGTTAAGGTCATAGGTATTTTTGTCTAACTTAAAGAAAACAGCAATCAAAGTTGTGAAGCGACATTGATCATGCATGCTACGTTTTACGTAGGTAGGTACACTGGTTTTAGCTCACTCAGAGAGGTTTAAAATTTAATTTTGTAATTCTTTAATGTACACATTATAAATGTTCATGGCATAAACATATACCTACTAGAAGGCGTATGTTAGCTCAAACCAAAAAAAAGAGTTTACTTAAATCAAACCATAGAGGAGAGGAAATGTACAGCTCATTGAAACATACCCTCAGCCATTCAGAAGCAGAGTTCCCACCGACATCCATAGACGATACAGCGCCAATATCTTTCAACCAGGAAGGCGACTTTGCTGTTGGATCCACGCCCGCTCCTACAACTAAATGCGTGGTGTAATGGTTGATCCCGAGGAAGTCTGATGTTCCCTTGATCCTTTCCGTCCAGTATGCATCGATCTGTTCTAGTCGTGGCTTTGAAAGACCCTCTGCTTCGGACTGCAGTCTGACGTTTTCTACCATCACTGCTGGGTAGCCGCCTTCAGTTGTGAATATGGGGTGGGCGAACCAACCGAACTGGAAAGCGAAAGTAACTTTTAGTAACAAATTAACGAAACTGGATAATTCACTCAGCATTATCTAGCTCCCGAAGTAATCAGAACTTGTGTTATGAGCACTAGATAACTGATATTCTTAATGCAAGACAGACACTATACGGGGCATCCCAAGACTGTGCGACATGAAGGGAAATAATCACATACATAGGATATTTTGCTGAAAGGAGACTTTATTTCATTTAAAAAAGTTAGTAGGTAGTATTCAAAGATTTTCTTTTATTATTTGCTTCGTATGAGAATTGAACCGATTCAAAAGTGGAAAAAACACCAGCTTTTTTATAATACTAATCGAAAAGTTAAACTCAGTAGGTGTTTTCTTATAAATCGAGGGCATAACACTTTTCATGACTTTTCTCTATTTCTCATGGTTTCGGACTTGACAATCACCGCCCTTCTCAAAAAACGACCCTGTATAGAATATATAGAAGAATAAGAATTCCCAACTCACTTTAAACTGGTTAGCGACCTCAGCCAAAGCAACTTGCTCAGAGTTTTCCGGATCGCTCGGCTCGTACCAGATAGAGTTGATAGAGATCATGATCCGACCATTCTGCATCGGCCTGTACGTCTCGTTGTACAGGTGGAAAGCCTCAGCGTGAGCCTTCAGAAGCGTATCACTGCAAAGGTAGTTCCCAACACCATGACTGTCAATGGCTGGTGCTTTTTTCTCGTCGCCGTAAGCGTCTTCGCATATCTCGTAGGGCTCGTTGAAGGTTATCCAGGATTTTATTTTGTCGCCGAATTCTTTGAAGCATATGTCTGCGTAGTCGCGGTAGTAGTCGACCATCTTTGGGTTGGCCCAGCCGCCAAGATCTTGCAAGGATTGGGGTAGGTCCCAGTGGAAAAGGGTTACCTAAGGATGTAAGAATTTATAAGATAAACTTTTCTGATATATAAGCTCACCTAGAGCGTAATTATCAAAAAAGCTTTTACATCAATTACTTAGTAAATCTTTTACTAGACAGCCACAAAGACAAAAACTGCCTGTGGTCTAGCTAAAGGTACCTACAATACATAACTCTGAAAGGTGGTCAATTATCTAAATAAGCACTCTAATGTTCTATTGATAACCAAAGTAGGACAAAGTCACCTTCCTTTTTCGTCATAATGCTTACTACCTACAGGAACTTCGAGATAGATTTGTTTCTTCAATATTAAACTTCGATGATTATCACACAGACCTCTCGTTTTTGAAAGAAGTAACAGTTGATGAGTGAAAATTTTCAGTTACGCAGTATTATACTGTCCAAAACTCTTGGTCCCCGTAAAAGAATACTTTATACTAGATAATTGCCCGCAGTTTAGTTCTCAGGGATAACGAAAACATAACTGCGGGCAGAGTTAGTCTTAATATATTATTCTCACAAGTGGCTCGATATTTTTCTCTGCTAGCGCGTCCAGAAGGTCATTATAGTAGCGTATCCCATCGGGGTTCACGAAGTCAGTCCGTCCTGTGGGGAGGATCCTGGCCCAGGATAGGGAGAACCGGTAGAAGTCCACACCTAGATACGCTAGCTCCTCCACATCTTCTCTGTAGCGGTGGTAGGAGTCACAGGCGATGTCGCCGTTGGTTTCATCAGCTATCATCCACGGCCGGGTGTGCGATAGGTGGTCCCATACGTTTTCGGTTTTACCTGGAAATAGAGCATGATATTGTATGCCTTAGATCAAACATGATCGTAGGGTATCGAACTTTCGTCTCCCTTTTTTGTTTTTGAGATGAACAAACTTTTTACCTTCTATTTGATAACGCTTTTGATTTTGTAGGTCTCCTTAAATTTTGACATCAAAGTTTTAACTGAAGCTTACAAAATGGGCACTTAGACGACATACTAAATGAAATTTCATAGAATAAATTATTATAAAATAACATATAAGGTGTTATTGGTTTTCACTTTATTTAGATTTTTGTCCAATAGTGCAGTATTTGCTGTGATATTAAATATTGAAAAAGGGACAGGCAGAGCAAGAGCAGGGTTTCGAAACCTATCTCGAAAAGATAAATAATCAAGTGATAGGAAATTGAAACGATCCAGTTTGTATCGTTAGATACAGCGAATATATTAACACACAAACTATCCCACACAGCACTAACATCCAAATAACAATCAAAAAGGATTGAAGAAAATGATCAATATCGATAAATTAATCCAGTTTTATTTGTTTTTTGACCTTGTATAATTTAATTAAACTATTATAATACCTGTGTATAAGACCTGCGAAAGCACTGAATACTTAGTAGGTACACTGGTGTTATTCAGTATTTTGGCCGGTAGCTAGGGCACTGACCCTAGCATGTCCATTGACATCTATATCAAATGGCATTAAACAAGTTTTGTCAATATTCGATAGCTGGGCTCCCACTTCATCTTCATATAAATTAGGGTTAGGTCATAATTTTTACCCAGTTTCGTAAGTGCAACTACACTGCGCGAGGCGAGACCTGCTTGCAATACAAAGTAATTCAACGTGTAACCGCTTGCTTTTAAAGAATTTTTCATTTACAGTCATTTCTTTTTTGGGCTGAGTGTTTACCATTGTATATTTGGGTTAATTTTCTATGCCATTGCCATTATCATTATTTTGCACTATATCGGTAGTGCGTGCACTATATCGGTAGTGCAAAATAATGGTCTTACAATTCCTCTTCCCGATTTGACAGACTAATTTTAAAAGCCAGTAGGTATATCACGTTTTACAGTATCCTTGAAGCTTAGTTAACTGTTAGCCTTAGTTTGGATCTACCGACAGGTCTTTTGCGTCGGCTGCCACCGTGACAACTCCAATAGAGTTTGACCGGAGGAGTTGTCATGATGAAGCGTGGTTCCAGAAGCTAACTGACAAGAGTTCTAAGGCATCAACGAGCTGCATCGGCTGCCAGAGACCACTATGAGACCACTATCTAATGGACTATCTACAGTGTGGCTACGGCATCGTGGGCACCCAAAGTGTTAAGAAACAGAACGTTAATTTGCATATTGTAAGCAATGGCAGATCGTTTTTAGGATCCATAGTTCGTGGATATATCTTGTGCAAGATTACAATATCCACATGGGGTTGGCATATGTTTTTCCGCTATCTTTTGTCAGCTTTATCTACTCTAGAGATCAAGTCTCAACAATCTTGAAGTGGTCCAACTCAACCAACAACAAGTATAAGTCACCGATAAGGAAGACAGCAACGAAAAACTTGATACTGACATGGAAATGATACGGATAAAATAAGCAGTAAACACTTATTTAATATACCTACCTTGATAACTCAAGTAGTAGCAAGTCATTTTAATTCAATAAAATCTACAATTTTTCTCATTGGTCTCATTGAAAGTGAGCAACGTAGAACTTTGATACTGCATGGAAATGATACGAATAAAATAAGCAGGTAAACACTTATGTAATATACCTACCTTGATAACTCAAGTATAGCAAGCCATTTTAATTCAATAAAAACTACAATTTTTCTCATTGGTCTCATTGAAAGTGAGCAACGTAGAACTTTGATACTGACATGGAAATGATACGAATAAAATAAGCAGGTAAACACTTATGTAATATACCTACCTTGATAACTCAAGTATAGCAAGCCATTTTAATTCAATAAAAACTACAATTTTTCTCTTTGGTCTCATTGAAAGAGAGTAACGTAGAACTTTGATACAGACATGGAAATGATACGGATAAAATAAGCAGGTAAACACCTAGGTAACAGGCAATACCAACAGTATAAGTTTTTATCATGGTCTCATTAATAGGAAGCATAAAAAATTATAGGTAAGTATAAATCTAACCGAGGCACTGGAGTTGAATATTTGAACAAGAACACTAGAGAGATTGTTTTAACACATAACATTTATCATAGTATAAGTTTGTACTAACAATAATATGGATCTGTGTCTGAAATAATTAATATTATTTTATTGGATTAAGTGAAATGTAGAAAAAAATATTTTGTCACTTTTTTCCTTTATTTGGCCAAGTGGGAGAGCAAATGCATAAAAATTTAACTATGACTGGAAGAGTATTCTGAAACTTAAATGAGTTTCAAAATCGCTTGAGCAGTTTTGATACTTAACCACATATTAACACATAAGAAAGAATGCCTCGCGGCTAATCAGGGGGGGCGCGTTTAAATCTTTTGTACCTAATAATTAAATAAAAGGTATGATAAATTTCGTTATTAATAACGAAAACTATAAATAAAAATAAGAAAATACTTTCACGATTCGCACGATTTCTCTCATATTAAAAAGCGCGCAAAATAACTTAAATAAATAAATAATGCCGGACTATCCACACAGCATCATCTAGCCCCAAGCTAAGCAGAGCTTGTGTTATGGGTACTAGATGACTGATATACATAATACAATATTAATACTTAATGTGCAGATGAAGCGCAGCAAATTTCATAAGTAACGCTGACAACTGACAAAAATTATGATACTTCCATATTTTTAATCATTTAAAAAGACCTTCACTTGAACTCATTTGACTGACCTCAAATGAAAATAAGGAAAAGTTTTCATGGTCTCTCCGGCAAACAAATTGAAATGTATTTGCAAGAAGGTTCTTACTAAGAAGATATCAGGTAAACAATGATCATAACACTGAGATCACCTCAGATTATTGAATCCCTGAGCAACTATTGAAAGATTTGGCTAAATATTTACCAATAGGTACGGTAACTAATTCTCATTATGACGCGTAGTTGTATTCATTGGAACGTGTTTCCAATATGATTAATATGAACGAGTTAGTACGTAACCTATTTTATTTATTGGTAACTAGCGACCCACCCCGGCTTCGCACGGGTGCAATGTATAAAAACCGTTCTCTTGAATCACTCTATCTATTTAAAAAAACCGCATCAAAAATGCAACCCGTGGCGTAGTTTTAAAGATCTAAGCATACATAGGGACAACACAGACATACAGTGGGAAGCTGTGTTTTATACTATATGTATATATGTATGTAGTGATATACCTATTCGTTCTGAGAACTTACCGCCTGAGAGACACGTTTATTTGATATATTCCCATCCGCCCCATTATCCTCCCCATCAATGGGGCAGTTGGGAAGTTAATGTTTTAGTTTTTTTTTATGAGGCACTTGTACCTTTAAGGCCTTAGTTTTTATAAAAATAATTATTGTAAAAATTTGATTATCTCACTGTGATATAAAGTATTTAAAAACAACTGTATTTAAGATTAGAAAACTAATTTCGTATGATTTTTTGATTTCTCACTGCTTTTCCTAAGATTATTATTTGATTTTTAAATTAGCGTAGTTTACGAAAAGAAATATTTACAATAAACCAGAACTTGATTAGCTCAAATAAGTTGGCCTTTTTATTTCCTATTGTTCCTACTAACAGTTAATTATGTAAATAGGAACAAGAGTATCTGAATATGAATAGTGAGATTTATTCTTTATATTATTAAAATATTTTATTTTAGAATATACATAAAACTATTGACTCTTACTATTACTATTGAATGTGTTCCATTTAGTCCAATTTGTTTTGAATAA
Source organism: Eupithecia pulchellata (assembly GCA_963931895.1). Lineage (NCBI taxonomy): Eukaryota > Metazoa > Arthropoda > Insecta > Lepidoptera > Geometridae > Eupithecia > Eupithecia pulchellata. The sequence goes on along the minus strand of OZ007521.1, from coordinate 9,453,002 downwards.
AATTTATAAATTTATGAATAGCATCTTTATACTGTGCCTTTTTGGAGGGCAAAGAAATTGGAATTTTTATATCTCTATCGATTGGGTCCTTTTAGTTATAGGTGGTTTCTTCACGATTTTGAATTATTTTTTCAGGTGTAACTTGCCTAATCGATTATTCCTCTAAGAATTGTTTCACAATGTTCAACATTGTTTAACATGATTTTGGTTTCTGTTAAGAAAATATAATATTATCTGCCCGCTTCGCATGAGCAATTACAAAACAAACCAGTTTTAAAATTTGGCTATCTTTTTACATGTACGCCACATTTCTTCTGAAGTGTTCAGCAGTTGTAGGAATCTTAGGAAAGCATTCATGTTTGTTCACAAACAACAAACATGATATAAAATCTGTCTATTATATATAGGTATCTATCTATCTCTACTCACAAACTTTTGGATTTGTAATGTTAGTAGGATTCTTACCACTAACGTTCCACGCGCCTTCTATTTGATGGGCAGCAGTAGCCACCCCGAAGGTGAACGATTCAGGGAACTTGGTATAAGCGAGGGACCTAGAACAAACAAATACATTTTGGGTTTATTCCCACAGAACTGCAAACTTTTCGTAATTTATGTTAGCCTATGTCAGCTTCTAAACAATTTTGTGCATTGATATGTTTGTATTATTATATATATGGTATCGAAGCTTTAATTGCTAACTGTACCATACAATTCTATGGACCTGTTGGGAAATATTATATTTTTTTTAAATATCGTGGACTTCTTGGGAATCAAAGTGTGAACTTAAGTTTTTGAAAAGAATCGAGTCGTGGACCTATGGGAATAAGCCACATTTTGGTTAATAAAAATAGTATAATAGTTACTTAAATACAAAATCTTACTTATTACCAAAATTAAAAATTTATTAACAAAGAACAATTTAACAGCCACATTAGAACCTGTATTTACAATTGAAAAAATTGAGCTAACTGCAGTTATTTGAAAACAAACTACAGGTAGCCTAACTAATCTAGATCAATACCAGCATTTGTTTACAAGATGCTGGCTGCATTGCCTCGCTGTATGGCAATGCTAACGCGCTGCGCCAGATACTGACCAGCTCTCGGTTAACACTTATTTGATTATTGATTGATGCAGGTAAAATTAAGTTACTAGTTAAAAAAATTAAAGAAGCCGGCTCGAGCTTCAATCGTGATAAATATTTTAATCACGTCAAATCGAACGAGACAAAACTGCATAGACATTTTGACAAATTTTACAAGCTGTATCGATTAACCCGATTGAGTAGGCATGCTTTGTGTATCAAACTGTTTTGGCTTGTGGTTGTAAACAATTGTTACTCACGTATGGCATAACGCCAGTGCTCCGATAATAGCGTATTGCGCCATAACTCCGTCCGGCTCCGGCGAAATCCTGAGCCCTTCTGCAAGTAACAGCGGAGGATTTAACTGTACAACGGTATCTTGAGAGGATGGGTCCGAACACGAGCGATAATGTCAGTAAATTTATTGAGTTTGATGATTTGACGAGGATTATGCTAGGCTTTGCAGTACCTATGCTGAGTTTGATACTGTGTACTAGAGATAACTTTCTTCTGAAATAAGTGATAGATTTAGATTTATAGTTTTACGTTTATCAGCCATCTAACCGCTCATGACACAAGCTCCTGCTTAGCATGGGACTAGATGATAATGTGTGGATTGTCCGCTTTATTAAAAAAAATATATATTATTATTAAAAAGTACCAAAGCCCTGCCTCTCGGTGGGCGAAGCTTCGCTTGCTACACAGGAGGTCGCGGGCTCGATTCCCGCCTCGCGACAAATGTTTGTACTATCTGCAGATATTTATTCCGGGACGTTATCTATAAATAATAAAAATATCTATCTGTGTACTTGAATATTATTATGTTTATCAGTTATCTATTACCAATAACACAAGCTCTGCTTAACTTGGGGCAAGATACGCTGTGTGAATTGTCCAGCAATATTATTATTATCTTTCTACATAATATATTGTATGAAGTAGGTAAGTACATATATAATTCATCTAGCCACTCGTGACACAAACTCTGCTAGAGACTGATGATTTGTGGATTGTCCAGCATTATTAAAAACAATAACATTATTAAAAAGAACCTAGAAATTTAAAAGTATTCAATTACACGGTACCTAAGTAGACTCATCCATTAAACCCTGCATGACGCAGAGGTAGTCAACACCAGTGGCCAGCGAATGTGCCAAGAGTAGGCCCCTGGTGAACACATCTCGTACTTTCCACAGGTCAGTGCGCCGTATCGGCCGGAAGATGGCGCTGACGGCTCGGCGGATGATCGGCAGCGGGAGAAACCGGCGCGGATCATCTAGCCACCAGCTGTAACGGTCAACAGGAGGCAATAATAATAATTTTTACCCATGTAAAAATTTAGAAAATGCGGTTCGCCTGAACATGGCCTGAACAAAATAAATAAAAACGACAGTATGCCGAAACTACCTGAATTATCGTTAAAGTCACGTACAGCCTAGTCTAGACAAAGAGCATAACCCTTTCCATGTTGCTTAAACAGTAACGTAGGCGTCAACGACCATAAATTCGCATTACCCTTACCTCAAAAACCAACCTTCAAACGTGTAATACGTTGCTAAAGTAACGAAGAGTGGATACGCCAGTGGGAGGATCACAATCATGCACAGGACTAAGGTGGCGATTAATTTCAGGAACGTTGGGAAGGGGGCTCCATATCGCCATAATGCGTGTACATCACCGGCGAATTCTCGGATCAAGACCTTTGCCCGGCCAAATCTTGATGCTGTACGTAGCTGAAAAGTATTAAAGAACTTCATAGTAATTTCTACTTAATGGTTTTTTGTGATTATTACTCAGGGAAAGATTGCCGAGGGCATTGCTCTTGGGATAGTAATACAGAACATTAAAATTATAATATCCTTAAAACCATAGAACTGCTGTATTGTATGTTTTATTAACACTTAATGTGAAAGGGTAATTAAAGGTGAAACTTCAAGACAATGTGATTGATAAATTCAAGGTGATAATCAAAGATTGGTCCATGGTATCAGGGGATAGAAAAAACTGTAGGACAGTATTTAATCTGGATCATATTCTCGTATCATTTACATACCTCAATCATAAACGTTTTGTGAGTTCTCTTATAAGGTTTCATTACTATATGATGGGTGTGTGGATTTATTTTCAGGGATGGGAGCTGGTACATCTTTCCCAAGATATTTTGGATGCATTTTTAGCGTAAAACATAATGTTTATGTTAAAATCATTTTGTTTTGTTTGGGGTTTGTTGACTTGACCTGACTTCTTTGTTATGGCAGTATGTGCTTGGTTTGCTTTCATGCCAGCCAGTTCATGGAGACTATGAAAGTCATGAAATGGAGGCGTATGTTGAAGATAATTGCATTTTTATTTCCTTTTTTATTGTTATTTTATTCAGTTTACTTCTACATCGTTCGGAATTTATAACAATTTGTGACATTGATATTTACAATCTCCACTCAAACCAAACCCCAAAAAGGTGAGGTTGGCATTGCATATTTATTTTACTTTGAGATAGAACTTGCGTATTTGCATTATATGTATATCTAGCGCTCCGCCCTGACTTCGCACTAGTATATAACAAAAATTTAATTTTTCATACGATACCCTAACTTTTTTTTAAATATTCTGTAGCCTATTGTGTGTGCCTACTATAATGATTATCACGGAAAATTTAGGATTCTAATGGTGAAATAATTTTTCATATTGGTCCAGGAGCTTCGGAGCCTATTCAATTCAAACAAACAATAAAATCTTTCCTCTTTATAATATTAGTATAGATTATTAGTTTGTGATTTTGGTTGTACGTCGTTTGGAGAAACAGTATAGATAGGATACCCTGGACCTTTAGATACAAAGCTATCTATTAATGAATATACATTGTAAAACACCAATGTCCTTTAAAAATCATAGTAGCAACCTTCGTACCAAAAACAAAGAATCATCCTTTTACCTTATTTTTTTATAACTACCTATATTTTAATTTATGAACAGTTATAACTACTATAGTTGCTACGATATTACTACAGTTTTCATAAATAACTGTAGTTCATTATATTATGTAGGTACTTACTATAGTTATAACAGTTTTCATAAATTACAAGATCAAGGTATTCTCATTCTTTGTCTTTGGTACAAACATTGCCGATAAATAACTTCCCATATAAATACTAACATACATATAACTTCATTATATAAATAACTGTTTATTTAAATGACTTAAGTGATGATTGTTTCAAAAGTTTTACAATATGCGCACCAAATATTTACTCAACCACCTTCTTGTCATCTTCAGCATAGAAGGTTGAAGAATTTTCTATCAAAGGATATATTTATACATATATTTATAGATATATCTCTTTGTTCGTAGCTTGAGACTTCGTAGCTTTCTCGACATGTTTCCGTAGATGTCCACCCACGCGCGTTGATGTCTTTTGTATAGGTATGAAAGGATAGAACTTTGGGTAGGTATCTAGCTTTTTCTAGTTTTACTCTATCTATAGCTACTGATTTATCAATATAAGATACAAACGATATTTGATTTTAAAGAACGCACCGGTTTTTGTTCAAATTTTAAGCACCCTAGTTGGCCAATCTGATAAATGGAAAAAACGGCTGGCAAAAAACAATAAACGCGAAATATATACCCAACATAATCTTTACCAACAACGCAAAAAGCAATGCGTGAAAATGTTTTCAAAGTCATAGGACAATGAACTATTACGCTATTTAATACGCTAATACACAAATCATATTACATTAAGGTTTCTTTACGAAGGTACTAAACTCTGCCATATCCTTAGTCTATTTGTGAAAAACCTATGGGATAACGTGTCTTTTTAAATTGTATTTTATTGTATACCTATGGACTTGCTTTTTCTGATATAAAACATTTCTAACTATTATTTATTTAACGAATGATGTGTGAAATTGTCAATCCCTTAATAAATAAATAATGCTGAACAATCCACACAGCATCACCGAGCCCCAAGCAAAGCAGAGCTTGTGTTATGGGTACTAGAATATATTATCAGATATCTAAGGAGTTTTTTGGGCGACTCTACCTATTTTTTTGTGTGGTACTTCCCTACAGACTTAGGCAGATGTAACGTAACGACAACATAAATGAGTTGATTTCACGACCTTCGCGATAATCATTTGCCATTCAATGCCGGAGCTGGTGCGACTTACTTAAATATTCTTTATCAGTGTGAATGTATGGTTCCTACATAATTAATTGCTTCGTAAATGACCTGTGAACATTACATACATAGGTACTTAACTTTGTCGGTATCGCACGCACTGCGTAGGGTCCCGCCCAATTTGAAAGCTATTTTTAATTATCTTCTTTATCCAAACGCAATTTTTTCATTGCTATTCACATGGAAGTTCAAAGTTCATGTGTGGTATAGCAATAAAAACGCGGATTTTATGCCGCAAAATTGGCTAATATACATAATCTTAATAAACCTTTATAACAAAAAAAAAATATTATATTGTATTCTATCCACCGCAACTTATTTCTTCATGGCAGGGGCAGATCAATAATAATAATACCAAGACGTTTTCCAAATAATATAAAAAAATCCACCATTTTAGATAGGTATCTTATTTATGAAACTTTGGCGAAGATAATCAGATGTCAATCGTGGCATAAACATTTTCAGTCTGGCCAAAAACATAAGGTAATAAATTAATTAATACTTAAGCATATACTAAAAAAAAAAAGATCAGACGCAGAGTTACATAGCGAGAATTCGAATATTGACCATTTTAATCAATCACAAAGGAGAGAAAACGAAGTTGGCTCACCAGGTAAAGACGAGTTTTTTACATTAAGTATACTAAAGATAAACATAAGACTACATAGGCAATATGGCAATTAAGGCTTTCGAATGTTCATCATTTTTAAAATGAACAATGTAACAAAAACAATCGAAAATGTCAAATAAGTAAGGGGTTTTCGAACGTGTAGGTAATCCATGCATCATGCATAATTTCCAAGCGTTCCTTTATTAATCAGCTTTCGAGAAACCGGCTGTAAAACAAAATTATAAAACCCTGTTTATTACCATCACCACAGTCAAAATGTTTAAGTTATGTCTGGTAGGAGTTCTCAAAGTAATTAATATCGCATTTTATTTATTTTACGTTAAAATATCCATTCAAAGTTCACGTGAACAAAACTAAACTTTAATGATAGATGGACAAACATAATTCCTTTAGGTTTCTAAAGGAACCCTAAAATTGCTAGTTCAGTATTAAGATTAACTTAAAGATGATTCTTTTGTATTTAACAGAATTCTTGACCTCAATATAATTACGACAAAACGTTAAACGCTTCATAAAGCCATTTGATTGTATTTTTTACGAGCTCTATCTAAGAATAAAATAAGAATAATAATGTTATAAAGACCACTTAATACATTGACTTACCTAAAATCACATGACATCTTTGTAATATAACCTAGCCTAGAGTGATATATAGTTTATGTCCTTCCCCTATATTCAGCACTAGCGGTCCGCCCCGGCTTCGAACGCCTATTTAATAAACATTTCAAAAATTATACACACACTAAAACGTTGGGTTTCACAGGTTTCATACGGATCTCTAAGTTTTTTAGCATCATTGGGCTTTCTGACATTGACTCGCACTTTATTTTTTGACACTTGACTTGCCTCCCGCCTCAGAAAAACGATCCTATGGAAATGTTGTAATTGTTCAATTTCACACGGAAGCAATAATGGACTACCAGTCTCTTTCTCACAACAGTGGTTTAACGTTAGGAAAAATCATACACACTCTTTTTATCAGCGCCCTCTTCCTGGTTTCATTGTCACGGATGCCATTCTACTCAACGGGTTTGTTTACATGTGAGGAGAAGACATTGTGAGATTTTTATGTTTTGCCCGTGTTTTCGCAAAACTGTAATATAAATTGAAAATCATATAGAAGAGGTACCATGAAGTGTTCTGTAGCAGGCTGAGGCCTATGCCAAAGCAAAAACAGGCCGAATCTAACCTTACACCGGTAAAGTGGCTAACATTTCGTTAAATTGATGTCTATTGTACATTGTATTTTGATATAAAGTGTGTAAAAACCTATTATTTTGAATCATCTTTATTGTGAGCTGTAGAAACCCGCAAATATCTCAATATTTCATTCACATCGCAGACATAAAAACCGGTGCTAGTGTTGAACATCATCGAACATCGAACGTTATCGATAAATTAGCTAAGGTCAGTATGGGTACCTAAGTGTAACTATTGGGCAAGTGTAAAGGACTTTTTTATTACGAAAACCATTTGAAAACCATTTTTGGATTCAAAATAAACTTTGACAAAAATATGACACACTGCCCTGTGTTGACCTTAGAGGTGCAAGTCCATCTTAACGGACTTGAACCTCTCCACACAAGACCACTGGACACAAAACCACTGATGATGTGTTGACCTTAATAAGTTACGTATTTTTTCTTGTTTTAGTTTACCAAGAAACGAAAGCCGGCGGAGGGAATCCTTAAGAAAATATTAGCTAGCATATTATAGCAGTGACTTTACTCAAAGGCAGTGACAGATTGATGGTACACTGATAGCATAGACTTACCAAAAAGTTCAGACGTAATCCTATCAAATCAAACTTGAATCCTAACAATGGCGGAATGACATTGAGTGTCAGTGTATAGAGAGTTGCCAACAGAAGAAAAAAATACCCATAAGTTTTATTATTATTCTTCCTAATAATTGTTTACATATGAATATGTAAATTATAATGAATCATTTTAGGTACTGCTTTAGCCACGGTAATCGTGTTTATTAGTCCTATTTTTATAATTTTCAATTTACGCCAGCGCTTTATTTTTATTTATTTAATTAGAACGGTCATACAACCACTTACACTAACTAAATTAAATTAATTAATACAATAAATATCGCACGAAAGTGACAATAAAATCTGGATTATGTTAATGAAAATAATAATTCAACAAATTCTATTTAAAATATTAATTATTAATATTTATGGTGCTAACTGCAGTGAATTTGATTGTTCCCGGGATTAAATAGTAACCTCTATTTGCTAATCGAAGAAATTTCAACAAAATCTGTTCAGGCCTCTGAGTGTGTGTGCAGAAGTTACAAACATAAACACATCCAAAGTCTCCGTTCCATGTCTAATTTTAGTTTGAATAAATTATTCTTTGTGCCTATTAACTGGCTGACAACATTTTCTGCCTGCGGCTTCGCATACGTTGTTCATGGAAATGCCTAACCAATATAATATAAAAAAATCAAATAAAAATTATAATTATTTAAATGTACATTTGCAGCCATATCTTATGATTGTTACTGGGAAGATCAATGAAACGTTCCTAATAATGAAAAAAATATATGTACATTATTCTCATATTCATTGTTTATTGATACATAATAAATAAAAAATTATGTATACCTACATTATAATAATGCCCTAAATGCCCGAATGCATGATCTTAATGCACACTGCATGCTACACTATATTTAGTGGTATTCAAATTATTTTAATTATGAGATTCTCTGATTATGCGAATTCAATTTAACTTCCAATTTTCATCACCTAAAATAAAATCTGAAAAAATATTGACTATTAGTTATGCCCCACGGCTATCGATAATCTCGATATAACATCTGTGTAGCATGATCGTCAGTAAAAGTATTATCCAAATGGGTTCAGCTATTTTGGAGGTTAGCTCAAATAAAAAACAAACATTAGGTATTTCGAAATTCGTATCCCTAAAGCTAAGCTATTTTATAGATATTACAATATGAAATTCAATATCCTAGGTAATTATATTTCGAACACTTAACACATATTATTTTATATTACCAGGATGATGAAATGCCTATTTACCTGATTCATAATTTAAAGTCAATAAAATATGAGAATTAAAACATGTCATTTTTAATATCCTCCCACACTTACTGGAAAATTTACATGTACACATGTTGGCAGCACTGGCTAGATTTTGTGCTTATAGTTTGATTTTTAGGTTGATAATAATTTCGCGTCAAATCGAAAAAATAAGTTGGTGAAATAAGAAATTTATCTACGAAATGTGATCCGGTGTTTTTTATTGACAAATGCATTGTGATTTTGGCAACATCTGACCACACAAGACGGCGTTTTTCATTTTGTTTTGATTTGTTTATATGATGTTTGATGTTTATTAGTTCGTGTCTATGGGCGTTATGGCGGCGACTGACATACTATTTGAATCATAGACAGTATGTCAGAGTACCGAGTGCATCTTTTTATTTTTTATGAGACTCATTCCGTACTTATTCATACTTTCATGACTGATAGATTGATTTTGGTTTAGCAGGAAATAGAACCGATTTTTCAAAACAAATGGAATTTGGTTGCTGACAAAAGTACAGAAACTGAATACTTACTCACCCAACTTTTTATTGAAAACTTTCGCTGGATCTAAAAATAGTAGTCTAGGAGTTTCTCAGATATCTAAGGAAGGATACCTAATATTAAAAGAGGAAAGATTTGATTGTTTGTTTGAATAGAATAGGCTCCGAAACTACTGGACCGATTTGAAAAATTAATAATCCTAAATTTTTCCTTATGAACATAAAGCTATAGAATATTTTCAAAAAATATAAGGTTCCGCATGAAAATTATTTTTTTATTAAATAGCCGTGCGAAGCCGTGTTTAATAGTTTAAAGCTACCATAAAATAATGACCATAGAAATAATATTCAACAATTTTTTGTTAAGCCTTTACAATAATAACTCGTCCATTCATAATATATGCAACAAAGTTATTTTATTCAATTTTAGCACGTGCGTTAAAACAGATAATGCTAATAAAAGATTTTTTGTAAAGCTTTTTGCTGGGCTAAGTTAGTCCTTACACTATTATAAAGTTTTTTGCGATATTGTCTAAAAATCTACCTAGAAACCTATTATACCCATTCTTGTTTAGATACCTATTATTTAAATTTAATATTAACTTTTTATGAATATTTACAATCATTTCAATAATTTTATATTGATTTTTTTATCTTGCTGATTTGGAAATTTGTTGCATATTTGGAAGTAAATAAGTTACTTTCGCCCTAGTTAAACACTGTACTTTTCATTACAAATACAAGCAAGTTAAAATAAAAACGCAAGTAATCTGAAGAAAAAGCAATAGAAATTTTATGTCAAATAAAATTCTCAATTTTTTCTCACTAACAACTGAAGTGAAGTTTTAAAGGTTTTAACTACTGCTTTGGCCTCTTCTCTCATGAAATCACTAGCGACTTGTTCCGGTTTCCCAATGTGCTATGCTGTTACAAAAATCTTCCTTTTGTATCACTTTATCTATTAGGTACAAAAAACCGTATCAAAATCCTTCCGTAGTATACAGACCTAAGCATAAATAGGGACAAACGGACAGCCAGCGGGAAGTGACTTTTTATATTATGTAGTGTAACGTTAAATCTACATATATCTGAATCAGATCAACTCATTGGAATACAAACAAAACTCTACAACATGAGAACACAATGAAATCGAATAGGCGCTCTTTCTTTCCTAAGCATCAGCCGTTATTTTTCATATTACTTAATCCATTATCATGTTTCAATAGAAATGTGATAGCTGTCAGTTAAAAACGATTCTTCCTAAGGTTGAAAAGTATCACTTTCGACCCGCTATTCAGGCAACTTCAGATCAATTTTTCGCGTAAGAGTAATGAAAAATAAATGAAATTTCAATTTCCTAATTAGGATTTTCAGAACTAATTTTGAAAATGACATTTTATGTAAATGGGATCTTCATAGTCAAAAGTAGTATCAAATGATTGCCATATCGAAAAAGTCAAGGTATAGAATTGTATTTTAAAATAGTTTTAAAGGATTTGGTTGCTTTTATACATTTCAAATTCTTTTTTGAAAAAGGTCGAAAAATTACCATTGCGTATGTACGTATAAAACGACCAGAACACCCGAAAAATATATCTCTGCAGATCGTACAAATATTAGTTCCGAGGCGGGAATCAAACTGCAACCTCCCGCGTCGTACCGTACCGACATTGACGACGCGTTATACGACAAAAGTTCAAAACTTTCGGGGCGTGAGTTACACTTGACGATTCTTGTTTTTAAAATATAAACCACATAATACCCTAATAAATAAATGTAAAAAGAACTTAAATTTCTTTAATATTTACTTTATAGAGGTATGTTCTCGAAATGGTGTTATAAAAGTCATTTCGGTATAATTTTCAATACCAAGACCTTATCGATCCACAACTGACAAAGTTATCGACGAACATAAATAGGTTATAATAAATATTATACTTAAATAAAATTATATATAAATATAAACAGTTGAATATTTGAATAAACAACACATAGAACAACAAACATAGAAACTCCTCCGTTTTTTGTACTTATAAAAATGGGATCGGTCACTCACCAATTCCATGCATTATATTACATACATATGGGACGCAATCGCGGGCGAAATGTATACCAAACTACCGAACAACTATTTCCTGAATCACCCTTAAAACTTGCAAATATTCATCACGATCAAGGATGTGATGATGATGATGATGAAAGCGAACTAAATGTATTTTAATCTCGATGTTTCCCTGATTAAAGTATGGCATAGACACAGAGGATTTCGGTAATTAATACCTACTCGTACAATATTTTATGTAATGGACGATAATAATTTTTGCACCGCAAAAAGTTTGAGCTTTTTGCCGTTTCACATGGTACAGGTGAGGTAACTATTTATCCGTTTTTTGTGGTACTATATATATGTACTATATGCATGTATAATTTTTTTACTCAATTAAAAACCCGTTCTAACTCGTGGCGGGTATTTATTATATATTTATTCACTAACAAAGAAAATTACAATCAAATTAGAACTAGTAATACAATAGAAACAATTGAGCTAACTGCAAATTGTTTTAAACAAAGTACAGGTAGAATTTATTTATTTATGTCTCAGAAATAAAAACGAAAAATGGAAATTCTTTAGAGAAATAAAACAATCAAAACTTACTTTCAGGAAAATAATGCACAAAGTATTTTACTAATTTCTCGAAACTTTTAAAAGATAATAATGTGATTTCTTTAGATATTAGTTTTCGCTTGCAGACTTTTCAAATTTAAATTAGCCTCTTATTCAAAACAAAACAAAACTGTCACTAAGCAAGGATGTTAAATACCTCGGCATATGGCTAGACAGTAAACTAATATGGGGAAAACAACTTGTCCATGTTATGACAAAAGCCACTAATATCCTATGGCAATGCACCGTAAAGTATTGGGGCCTCAGGCCCAAGCTGTGTCTGCGGCTGTATACAGTCATGGTCCGCCCAGTGCTAACCTACGGGGCTATAGTTTGGCTTAGGAAACTGTGGAGCTCGTGGTGATACATTGCACGGCCACAGAGGAGGCCAGACGGAAAACGGGATTGAAGAGTCTTATAGAGTCATCAAACCCGTCGACACCTCAAGAAAAGCTAAAACAAAGCTGTAAATCTCCAAAAGTCCTGCTCCGGTACTTCAAGGAGCTGGGCTAGTTAGGGCCTGGTTAGGCAGGGGGAGAATACACAAAACACTCCTACGCGAGATGTCAGTGCAGATCTTAGTTCCCCCACTTAGAATTAGAATTAGCTTCTTATTCAATTTGTAGTATGTACACACATAATCAAAAATAGAGTTCATCCTAATTCAACTTTAACACCTTCAACAACTTTTTAATGTCTCTATTACGCACAGCGAACGCAAAGTAGTCATTCTACCATAAAGGTAGAATCACCTTTCTCATAAAAAAACATCTAACAATCAAAAAGAAGGTGCTTTCAGTTCCATTTTCAAAAATTGAAATTATTATGTTCTTTGTTACCAACAACAGACTGGTCAAGTCTTTACGTAAGAGGACGAATGTACGTACCTACTACCTACATATTGTAGGTACTCGAATTTATTTTTTAAAGCTCACACACTTTTTGAGCAAGATAAGTTTAAAAAATACCTAACTCGCACACCTTATCGAAAGGTAAAGTGCCGCTAGAACGAAAGGAATCACGACGGGTATTCGGTCGTTCTCTATGTATTATAAAAAAATATCTATCTATGTATATCAGTTATCTAGTACCCATAACACAAGCTCTGCTTAGCTTGGGGCTAGATAGTGTTGTGTGAATGGTGCGGCATTATTTATGTATTCATTTCAAAAACAAGATTCGTCAGTGCGAGTGTAACCGAGGGTTTTGAACTTTTGTCGTATATTGACGACCTCTGTGGCACGGTGGGTCAAGGTCCGCCTACGAAACAGGAGGTTGCGGTTTGATTACCGTCACAGGACTTATATTTGTACAATCTGCAGATATTTGTTCGGGTGTTTTGGTCGTTTTCTACGAACACAAAAAAATATATATCTATGTGATACACTGTATTAATTATAACAGTTGTGTAGTATGCATAACACAAGCTCTGCTTAGCTTGGGGCTAAATGATGATGAGTGCAATCTCCAGGATACATTGTTATAATTACAATTATTTCATTCAGTATGAAAAAGCAAATGCAATAGGTATTTGCAGTTTAGGTACCTATAAAAGTTATGCGCAATTACTCAACCTATTTATAAAATTATCTTTTGGAATTACATTCATCAAAATGACAAGACCTAAATGCTATCTCAGCGATCGATAAATTTCAAATAAAAAGACATAATTACTCAAACCATGTTGGAGGTCGTAATATAATATAATATTAATTTAGGATTCAAACTTTGTTTTCTTATTTTTATTTTTGGCGGTTCGGCAAAACTACCAAGCCCTTACGACCATCTTCATAGAATAGACCTAACTGAATTCCTAACTTCAATGTTCAAAGTGTTTCGCCTACCTTTGACATTGGTCCACTGATAAGTAGGTTTTTGCGATTATCATTACATATTTGATAATAATTATTCCACGAGACTGGAGTATCCAGTGGTTTGTTGTGTTTGTTGGAAGAAGGACGCGGCACAATGTTCATTTATTTATCCATTTTAGTGGTTTTCCTGATTTTACTACATCTGGGGTTTAATTACAATGAAAAAGCCCGACTGATCAGGAAAATTCCGGGGCCGAAGGACTCATTTATCATCGGAAATGCAACAGAGATTATGGTTTCTCCAGGTTGGTGCAGTTTTGTTATAGATAATTTATTTTATTACAGCTCTTTAGTGAGATATGCCTTTCTAAAAACGACCTTCTTTGTGCGTGGTTAAGTATTTTTTCAGATTTTCATGATCATGATCAGCTGAATAACTTTTTAGAATGGGCCCATCTGTAATTATTATAATATCTGAAAAATTTATAGCAGAAGTAAACGCAATAGTTATGAGAGAAAATTCAGATCCCTGTATGAATTATAATGGTTATTATGGTTTGATTTGGTGACAGGGTTTAGGTATTTTCTGTAATTACAATAATATATGACTATTTTGTATTTACTGACTAATATTTTACTATACGCATTTTATTTGACTCGTTCACGCTGCATTTTAGTTTACATTTATTTTAGTTCTTGTTTGCATTTTGGTTATTTATTTACAAATGTTTCACCCAACTTCAAAAGGTCTTATTTCTTTAATTTTATTTTAGTGGAGATGATGAAACTGGGAAGAGAATACAGCAGTAAATGGTCTGGAATTTATAGATTTTGGAGTTTTCCCTTCGGCGCTGTGAATATTTTCAATCCAAATGATATTGAGGTAAGTTTTTTACATTCATTAAACGAATATCATGGCGCAGCGGACATCAAATGACTATATACAAGTATATCTATACTAATATTATAAAGAGGAAAGATTTGATTGTTTGTTTGTTTGTTTGAATTGAATAGGTTCCGAAACTACTGGACCGAGATAAAAAATTCTTTCACCATTAGAATCCTTAATTTTCCGTGATGAACATAGGCTATATAATATTTTCAAAAAAGTTAGGGATCCGCATGAAAAATTCAATAATTGAACCGTGGTGGGCTATATATTCAACCTCTTTTTCTATTATGGCGCGTCAGAATAGAAAAAGAGGTTGTATAGCGCACAGTGCTTGCTTTTTCTCTACGGCCAGTGTCAGTTTTGGAATGTCGAGTCAATGTCAAAAACCCCAATACTGTTAAAAAAAGTAAAGATCCGTATGAAAACTGTGAAACCCATCGTTTTAGTGTGTATAATTTCTGAATTTTTTGTTTAATACCCGTGCGAAGCCGGGGCGGGCCGCTAGTAACTTATATAACTAAATTAGAGTTAGTATTTACAATTGAAACCATTGAGCAAACTATTTCAAACATGTCAGTTCAAAATTTTCAAACAGTCAACAACAACTATTTCAACTGTACGCACTGCTTGCAACCGTAGCTCAACTGATCCATATTATTACCAGTTGGAAGTGTAATACGAGTAAGTAATACAACTACATCTGTTTACAGACTATGATATCGAGCACCAAGTATAACGATAAAAGTCTGATCTACTCGTTCCTCCAGCCTTGGCTTCGCGATGGTCTCCTCGTCAGCAATGGTAAGATTCATTATGAATTTAAGCGGGTTAACTACGAACATATTTTGTTGTTAGCGTGTTTTTGTGTTGAGCTGCACTCACCCTGATGAAGTCCCTCGTGAGGGATGAAACGTTGGTGTTCTTCCAACACAAAATAGGTTCGTAGTTAACCCGCTTACATTCATTATGAATTCGTCAAACTACGATAGTTTTTATAGTAAAATCGCAAGATTCTTTATCCGTCGTATCATTAATTAGGGGCATAAATAAATAAATAATGATGGACAATACACACAGTATCATCTGGCTCCACCCTAAGACGAGCTTGTGTTATGGGTACTACCTAGATGATTGGTATACATAATACAATATATTACACAGACTGATATTTTTATAATACATAGAAAACGATCAGAAGACCCTGAAACAAACATCTGCAGATATGTTTTAAAATAGACATTCAATTATATTTGGGACGTGTAAAATGAAAATGATTGAATTTTAACTATAACAGTATGAAATACCATAATAAAGCATTTTTTTCATTGAATTTTTGATACAAATATATAACAACATATAAATAATACAGTATGTAGAGTAGGTATTATATATGTAAACTAATATTACAAAGAGGAAATATTTGATTGTTTATTTGTTTAAATTGAATAGGTTCCGAAACTACTGGACCGATTGGAAAAATTCTTTCACCATTAGAATCCTAAATTTTCCCTTATGAACATAGGATATGTTTCACTTCGCTCGCCGCGTTGTATGGCGGCCATCTTAGATTTACATCCGTCGAGATCGAATCAAAAAAGACTGAAGACCTTATAACAATATAATACGAGAATATGATACCCATAATAATATTAATATTTGTAGTTTTCGTTTAACTCAAGTGTTAATTATAAATAAAAACTAGAAACTATAAAAACAATGTCAATTCAAGGCGACTACCACAAAAACTTACCTTGAACTAGACAGCTTATAAGTTAGGTATTTATTTATGTTTAGGTGATGCGATATCAATACATATTTGGTAATATATTAAAATATTATAGAAAGAAAATCTGTCTGTATGTAACCTTTTCATGCGTAAACGAACCCAAACATCATAAATCCGGGAAGGACATAAATAATGCGTACCTACACCTATAGGTATATAAAAATCAATTGCTGTTCGTTACCCTCGTTAATTGGCTTAACCGATTTCATAAATCCATTTTTTTTTGCTCTAATAAATGTTACGAATAGACAGAGAAAAAACTGAGAGAAACACTGGAGTGTAATAGGTACATAAACAATGCAAGACACAGCATCATCTAGTAGCCTTAAAAAAGAATGTTAGAAAGCAATATTTTTGTTATGGGTATAATATTTATACTAATATTAAAAATAACAAAAGTAGCTACCTATGTCAGTGCAGCCGTTCTATTGTTATGGTGATTTCAATTTTAAACGTCGGGGGTTTTGGTTTTTGTAAAATATAAAATCAGAGCTTTCCACTTTGAGACACTAAAAATTCGTAGATTGAAGATCGTGTATACTTTAAGAATGCAGTTGAAAATTTTACTATAAAAACTAACGCAGTTTGACGAATTCATTATGAATGTAAGCGGTTAAACTACGAACCTGTTTTGTGTTGGAAGAACACCAACGTTTCATCCCTTAACTCGTTAAGGTACTGTAAGCGGATTGAATGTGTACATACATGACTAGATCTGTCAAAAAAATATTTATTCGTTATGTTGGCAGTAAGGTTGGCAGTTATAGCCCTTTTTATTGGAATTTCTAGATTGGTATCCGTTTACACTCATGTTTAGGTCAACCTCGTAGACGAGGTAGCCGTCTCGGTTTTATTCTCTTTGCCTAAAACAATAGGAAAGAAAGCTTAGATACCTACTTTCTTTATTTTCGCTTACCTACATATTTTCATGGCGAACACCAAAATAAGTAGGTAATAAAATAATTTTATTGACTATCAAGTAGTTCTTCGCCTTACTGGGTAGGTAGGTAGGTAGAGAACATATCTACCAAGGCAATAATTAAATGATTTAAATGATAAATTAAATAGCTGTTATTAACAGTAAATCCATTTTCACAGATAATTATCATCTTAAAATATATGAAAGTAGAATGACATGATAAATAACATAAATACTTTATCTTATCCCTAAGGCGAAAAATGGCAGAGTCGCCGAAAGCTTCTTACACCAGCGTTCCATTTCAACATTCTACGGAAATTCTTCGTCATTCTAGAGGAGAATACGCAGCGAATGGTGAAATCGCTGGCTAAGAGAGACGGAGAACAAATTAACATTATACCGATGTTGTCAGAGTTTACTCTTCACTCTATTTGTGGTAAGATTCTCTTCGACTCACATGGTGATGTAGAATCTTGTTATGCAACGACGTAACAGGTTACATGAAAGAAAGACATAAGAGAGATTTATTAATAACAACAATATCAGAAAGAATCAAAACCAAGAAATAACAGGTACAGTGCGCGTCAGAATTAAGTACCTACCCCCTTGTCTACAAAATATTTTCGACTACTTCTAATTCTCTTGTAACTTGTCACAAATTTTCTCATGCTAAAATTTATCACACCGCCGCTCAGGATCGAACCACACCAACCATAATACTCAGTCTGAAATTCCCGACAATAACAGCTTTTGTGTACCACTTACATTGAGATAGGGGGGGGGGGGGGTACTTATATGTGACGCGCACTGTACATATATATATAGTTATATTATACCAACATTTTCGATTTCGGCGGGAACGTGGTGGTCAGGACACTCTTATACTGAGGGTGGGCCGCGGATCCTGCCGAAATCGAAAATTTTGGGTATAGATATTTAGATATTTAATTTCCTAAAGATTACCCCGAGTGCGAGGGCTTACGCACTATTATATATATAACATAAATCTATGCATATAGTTACTAACTACTAAGTTCGTAGGAGGCCAGGCCAGCGCTGGCCTTCCGTACATGTCATGGGCCCAAACGTGTACAATCGTCTTCCCGATTCCGTTACAGAAGCCCACAGTCTGCCTTCAGTCAAAAACAAACTTAAGCGCTGCTTTCTTGAGAAAGCGTATAGTTACGAGTTTTTAGCATACAAGAGTTCATAATTAATTATGAACGTAAGTTTTAATTTTGTTATGGTTTTATAGAACTTGTATAAAAATTCCGTATTTTAATTATTTAATAACTATAATCAATTTGTTTCATTACTATTATTATTTTAAATTTGACGTGTTAATTGTTATTAAATAAAGACTTTGTCTTACTCAGTGGAAACGCCCCTCTTGATCGCAACGCTAATAAGAAGTGATAGAAATGTACTAGCTAAGGGTGCTGTGTTTTATATCACAGAGTTGGCAGACGTGCGGCCCGGCCCTCCTGATGTAAGGAGTTACCGCCGTATATTAACTTTTTATATTGTGTCTTTAGTAGCTTTAGTCTAATGAAGTATTTCTTTCTTTCTTTCTTTCTTTCTTTCTTTCTTTCTTTCTTTCTTTCTTTCTTTCTTTCTTTCTTTCTTTCTTTCTTTCTTTCTTTCTTTCTTTCTTTCTTTCTTTCTTTCTTTCTTTCTTTCTTTCTATACGGATGCCTATAGCATCGGAGACGTTAAACTTTAGAACACTGAAAAACCTCGGTCATTCCACACTAATGAAACATTTTTATAACTAGAGCCAGTGCAAGAAGCTATGCGATTCCTTTACCCAAAAATACATAAAATGATATTTACAGAGACTGCAATGGGAACCCATCTGAACGACGACACCACGGGGGCAGGCCGTTCATACAAAGAAGCCATCTACGGTCTGGGCCAGCTGTTCCTATACAGATTCCTTCGGGTACACCTGTACCCCGATCTCCTCTTTAACACGTCCTCTGTAGGAAGAACAATGAAACAGTACCTGTCCGCAGTACATGGGTTCACTCGACGTGTTATAAAAGATAGAAGGGATTATGTTAATAAGTATGGAATAAAAGCTGCTGATTTTGATGGAAACGATGATGAAATTGTTTATAAGCAGAAGAAGAGGACAGCTATGTTGGACTTGCTGTTGTTGGCTGAGAAGGATGGCTTGATTGATGAAGTTGGCATTCAGGAAGAAGTTGATACGTTTATGTTTGAGGTAAGTTAATGATAGAAAGTGAAGTTGGAGCCTACAATAGATTGTAACAATTTTATTGAAGGCACCATCAAAACTTGTACGTGTAAAATCCTGAGTTGATGTTCATAATTAAGCATTGAACTTCTCTTGGCAACTTAGAGATGAGGCCAAGAAGGATAATATTAATTAATAATAAATTATGCCGGACAATCCACACAGCATCATCTAGCCCCAAGCTAAGCAGAGCTAGTGTTATGGGTACTATGTAGATGACTGATATACTTAATACAATATTATTACATATAGAGTTTTTTATTTTACATAGAAAACGATCAGAACTCCCTGAACATATCTGCAGATCGTAC
Source organism: Eupithecia pulchellata (assembly GCA_963931895.1). Classification (NCBI taxonomy): domain Eukaryota; kingdom Metazoa; phylum Arthropoda; class Insecta; order Lepidoptera; family Geometridae; genus Eupithecia; species Eupithecia pulchellata. Next base: position 9,432,892 of record OZ007521.1, on the reverse strand, counting down.
AAATATTTGTCCCGAGCCGGGAATCGAACCCGCAACCTCCTGCGTCGCAGGCGGACCTTTGCCCACCGCTCGTCGCTCTGATATTAAGCCCCATACTTCTAAAAATGTTGGTATAATAATGGTCCAAAACATATGTTGATCTAGTTGATCTTATTATTGAGTTATATGCACATGTAGAAATTTTACGGAGAAGCCCGTGTCTTATAATACAGCCGAGCCTAGTACAAAGTCCTAAGGATTCAATATAGTACTAACTATCATTGTAATTGTGTCCTATCACTATTCAGTCCAGACAAGTCCTGAACAACGGCTTCTTGTGATAACCTGATAAGTGATATTACAAATAGAAAGTACCTACATAAAGATAATGCGTATCAGGTTACTGCTGTTTTAACTGCACTTTACGCTGAAAAATAATTTTCAGGGACACGACACTACTGCATCAGGCCTGAACTTCTGTCTGGTGGAATTGGCAAACAACAAAGACATTCAGGTAAACTATCAAGTTACTGTACTGAAAAAATTAAGAATAATAATATTATCGAGATAAAAGATTTCATTGTTTATTTTTATATTCGATTGAATAGACTCCGAAACTACTGAAACTATTCAAAAATTATTTTACCATTAGAATCCTACAGTTTGTTTGTTAACAAAGGCATACTAACGTAAAAATTTTTTTTATGAAAAAACAATTGCGATGCCGGGGTGGTCCACTAGTGTGATATATTACCGTAGCGTATAGCGTTTTATGTGGGGATTATGGGCAATAACCCCCAAATGATAAATAATGCCATCTATGGCGCTCATTAGGGGAGGCCTATGTCCAGCAGTGGACTATAATTAAGGCTGATGATGATGATGATGTATAGCGTATAGTCGGATACCTACGTCCGCGTCCGTTCATGTTTATTTTGCTGTGAACTGCAGCTGCGCTCTGGCTCTGTTATCTTATCATTACTATTATTACCTAGTTTATTTATCATAAATGTTACATACAGTATTACTACAGGGTTAATGGATAAAGTAAATACGTAGTATATACATACAATACTAGCGGTCAGCCCCGCCTTTACAAGGGCATTTATCAAAAATTGTTACATTATTGAAGTTTTCATACGAATCCCTCACTTTTTTGAAAATTTTCTATACCTAGCATATGTTCATCAAAGATAATGTAGGATTCTTATCGTGAAATAATTTTTCAAATCGATTAATTATTTTTGGAGCCTATTCAATTCAATTTAAACAAACAAAAAAACTTTCTCTTTATAATATTAGTATAGATAACATAGAAAACAGCCTTTAAAACACACTTTATCGATCGACATCAATAATTAAGTTAACTTGGTATATTTTGCATGCCGTGTGGTGACGGCATAATAAAGAATTTCACCACCCCAACTCATCCCGTGGGTGTCGTAAGAGGCGACTAAGGGAAACACACCGGGGGGCGGGCAGCAGCGCCCTCTGCAGAACTACTCCACTAAACTGCGATCCCCAACCCGCATGCCCAGCGTGGGGATTATGGGCAATACCCCCAAATGACAAGAACCGCCACAAAATGGCCCCCAGTTCCCGGCCGCCTCGCTATTCCTGGCCATGGTAGCGGCCACGGTAACGGCGGGGCAGGGGGTGCTAGGAATCACCGGGCTACATTAGGCTACCACACCCCACACACACTGACCCTGGCAACGTTTAACGGACGCACTCTGAGGCTTGATCACCATCTAGCGCAGTTGGAAGTGGAGTTAGAGAACATTAAATGGCATGTTCTAGGGTTATGTGAAGTCCGTAGAGAGGGGGAGGACACCGTAACCCTAGACTCGGGCCATCTTCTCTACTTTCGTGAGGGTGATAAAACATCCCAGGGTGGCGTAGGTTTCCTCGTCAATAAGGCCCTCTCTAACAACGTCGAAGAAATCTCCAGTGTGTCGACCAGGGTAGCGTACCTGATCCTTCGGCTGTCTAAGCGCTACAGCTTGAAGGTCATTCAGGTTTACGCACCGACCTCGACACACTCGGATGATGAAGTGGAGGATATGTACGAAGACATATCCAAAGCCTTACATCACACCACCAAGGCTCACTTCAACGTTGTTATGGGGGACTTTAACGGCAAGGTGGGAACCCAGACTGGCAACGAATCCCGAATAGGCCCGCATGGTTTTGGTGTTCGAAATCACAGGGGACAAATGCTCGTCAACTTCCTTGAGAAAGAGGGGCTGTTCTTAATGAACTCTTTCTTTAAGAAACAGCCCCAAAGGAAGTGGACATGGCGGAGTCCCGATTCTGTGACTAAAAATGAGATCGACTTCATCATGACGGATAGCAAGCATATATTCAGAGATGTCTCAGTGATCAACAGGTTCAATACCGGATCTGATCACCGACTCCTTCGAGGCTCTCTGAATATAAATTTGAAGCTTGAAAGAAACCGTCTGGTGAAGTCCACGCTCCGACCGAACCCAATCCAAATCATGGCGGGCACCGAGAAGTTTCAGCAGCTTCTCGGGGATAGATTCGCTGCCTTGGAACCCACTGATGACGCTGACGAGACCCTACACAATCTGGTAGAAACGCTGAGGGACGAGGGCATCAAGTTTTGCAAAAAGCAGCGTACTGGTAAGAAGTCCAAACTCTCGGATGAGACTCTTGGGCTGATGACAAAAAGACGGGAAACCACCCAAGCGACTTCGTCAGAGAGGTCAGACCTGAACAAGCGAATTGCGAAGATGGTACGACGCGACCTTCGGAGCTCTAATACACGCCTCATTGAAGAGGCGATAGAGCGAAACCGAGGGTCCAAAGTATTCACTCAGCAGCTTGGAAGGAGCCACCTGACGAAGCTTTCAACGCACGACGGAAGGACCGTTTTGTCGAAGCCGGAGATATCGGCCGAGATAGAGGACTTTTATGGCCGTTTATACGCTGCACATGCTCCCCGTTCCCAACGAGACGACCACGATTCTAGAGCCACCTTGATACGCCACTATACCGACGAACTGCCAGACATCAGTCAAGACGAGATCGTGTTAGCTCTGAGGCAGCTTAAAAATGGAAAAGCCCCCGGTGAGGACGGAATAACATCAGAGCTTTTGAAAGCTGGAGGATACCCTGTTATACAGGAGTTACAGAGCCTCTTCAACGCCGTCCTTCACGGTGGGAGAACTCCAAAGGCGTGGAGTGGGAGTTTGGTGGTGCTCTTTTTTAAGAAGGGAGATAAAACCCTTCTTAAAAATTATAGACCCATCTCGCTCCTAAGTCACGTCTATAAGCTTTTCTCACGAGTTATATCGAACCGTCTCGCCAGGAGACTCGACGAGTTTCAGCCACCGGAGCAGGCTGGGTTTCGCGGAGGATATGGTACCATAGACCACATTCACACAGTGAGGCAGATTATACAGAAGTCCGAAGAGTATAATCAGCCCCTGTGTCTGGCTTTTGTGGACTATGAGAAGGCCTTTGACTCCGTTGAAACCTGGGCTGTTCTACAATCCTTACAGCGATGCCAAGTAGACTATCGTTATATCGAGGTGCTGAGATGTCTCTACGAAGCCGCTACGATGAGTGTCCGAGTACAGGACCAGCAGACTAAACCGATCCAACTGCGCAGAGGAGTGAGGCAGGGGGATGTCATATCCCCGAAACTGTTCACGAGCGCGTTGGAAGATATGTTTAAGACGCTGGACTGGAAAGACAAGGGCATCAACATAAACGGCGACTACATCTCACACCTGCGATTCGCTGATGACATAGTCTTAATGGCGGAGTCGCTAGAGGAGCTGAACCGGATGCTGGACAGTCTAGCTTCAGCCTCCCGATGTATCGGTCTTGGCATGAATTTGGATAAAACCAAAGTCATGATCAATGCCCACATTGATCCAAGACCGGTGATCGTACATGGCCACCTTCTCGAAATTGTTTCTGAGTACACTTACCTCGGGCAGATTTTGCAGTTGGGTAAAAACAATTTCGAGAAGGAAGCCAAGAGGAGGATCCAGCTAGGCTGGGCAGCGTTCGGAAAACTACGTCGAGTCTTCTCGTCATCCATACCGCAATGTTTGAAAACGAAAGTTTTTAATCAGTGCGTCCTACCAGTCATGACCTACGGAGCTGAGACGTGGACACTCACGATAGGGTTGGTCCACCAGTTCAAAGTCGCTCAGCGCGCTATGGAAAGAGCTATGCTCGGAGTTTCTCTGAAGGATAGGATTCGTAACGAATACATCCGACAGAGAACTAAAGTCATCGACATAGCTCAGAGAATTAGCCAACTGAAGTGGCAGTGGGCCGGCCATATTTCGCGAAGAACCGATAACCGCTGGGGTAAACGTGTTCTTGAGTGGAGACCGCGACTCGGTAAACGTAGTGTAGGACGCCCTCCGACCAGGTGGGATGACGATCTGCGAAAGACTGCTGGCAGATGCTGGATGCGACAAGCCGAAGACAGGGCGCTATGGCGCTCATTAGGGGAGGCCTATGTCCAACAGTGGACTAACATAGGCTGATGATGATGATGATGATGATGATTTTGCATTTCTCATTTTTAGGGTATTGCCATCGGTTGCAAAACCCTTATGGGATCACTTTGGGTCTGTTTTGTGTTTTGAATCCTTAATATCTCAGAAACTACTGCAGCTATTGACTTGAAATTTGAAATAATAATACATTTTGTGCGCCCGCACATATTTATAGAAAAATAAATGAAAAATCAAAATGAAGATTTTTCCATACAAATTTTGAAGCCGAAATTTTAAATGGGACCTACAAAGTCGAAAGTGGTATCAAATGAAAGGTACTCGTTTGTGGATTTCAAAATAGTTTTTGAAATTTTGGTAGTAAAATATTAAAATATTAGTAGTAAAATATTTTGAAAAAGGTCAAAAATATTACCGTCCCCTCCCCCTATCTCCGAAGATTGCAGAGCGATTGACGTGATATGTACCAAGTGTTTGTAGATATGGATCTATATTTTACAGGAAAAATATAGAGAAGTCTGTAAAAATAATACTTTTTGAAATATGGTCAAAAAAGGGCGGGAAAAATTTCTAAAGGGGTGACTACCCCCCCGAATTGGGTATCAAATGAAAGGTATTGGTTTGTACATTCCAATGCAGTTTTTGAAATTTCGATAGATTTTATAGTTTTTGATATATTTTGAAAAGGTCGAAAAATTTACCGGTACCCCCCCCCTATCTCCGAAGATAGCAGAGTGATCTATGTAAAATGTACTAAGCGTTTGTAGATATAGGTCTATATTTTACAGGAAAAATATAGATAAGTCTGTAAAAACAATACTTTTTGAAATATAGTCAAAAAAAGAATTTTCATACAATGGGGGCTATTTCATTGAGAGCAATATGAAATCAAAGGTATGGATTTAGACAATTCAAAACAGGTTTTGAAAATCGTCTTAGTTTCATACTTAGTGAAATACGGTGAAAAAAGTCGAAAAAATAATTGTAGGTACCAACCCACTTACCTACCCACTAATCTCTGTAGTAACTGTAATAGTAGTTCCACAGCGCCACAAAACAATTCTCAAAATTTCAAAGTCCATACTCAATGTATTCCACTGCGCTCGAAGAATATTTAGATAATAAGATTATTGAATTAATGAATTCCACCGTGCTCCAAAAAAATATGAGAAGAGTAATGTATCCTGGATAATCCACACAGCATCATTTAGCCACAAGCTAAGCAAGCTTGTGTAATTGGCACTACTTCGATAGCTGTTATACTTAATAAAGTACATAATAAGTATCACATCAGATGATTTATTTTTGTGTACGTAGAAAAGGACTAGAGAACACTCGAACAAATAATCTGCAGATCTTAAAAATATTAGTCCCGAGGCGGCGGGAATCAAACAACCTCCTGCGTTATAAGCCCACCGCGCTAACAGGTCGTCAATATACGTACCTACCTAAACGACAAAAGTTCAAAACCCTCGGCGCGCGAGTTACACTCGCACTTGTCGTACTTGTTTGGTTATCAGTTCTACTTTCACTTGTTTTAGGATAAAATATACGATGAATTGAAGGAAATTTATGGAGACTCTACGAGGTCAGCGACCCCCGAAGATTTGACGAAGATGCGCTACCTAGAGCTGTGCTTAAAAGAGTCACTACGGTTGTACCCACCTGTGCACTTCATAAGCCGGAAGCTTGACGAAACAGTTACTTTGAGTAAGACTCACAATTAATAATAATAAACGTCATCATCACTGGCCTTTACATCCAAGAAGGATGGCTCATGTGGTGTTCGTTCTTCAAACCCAATGATGACAATACTGCGACCGCATCTGTCATTCCCGTATAGGCTTACAAGTCATCCGCGTAAAAGCCGAAGAACGACTAATGATATCAGCAATTAGTTGTTGTGTTTATAACGTGGACACTATCCCAGACATTTGCTATTAGAAGCGAGTGTGAAACTCACATGTGAATCTATTAAAAGTTAGTATTTAATTGATTTTATTTTCAATTATTAATAATAGAAACTTGAAAAAACTATGGAAAAAAATACTAAGTTTTCATAGGTTCACGTGTGAGTTTGATACACGCTTCTAATAGCACATGTCCAGGATATTGTCCACCTCCTTGGCTAAGTTCATAAGTTGGTTCTCTATTTCCGAAACACTACTGCAGCAATATTCATCAATATGATCTTCATTTTAACCACAAAGTCAGAAGTCAAAGTAATAAATTATTTTATGTAGGTTAGCTGGCAATGTATCTGTTGTGTTAATTAGCTCATTATGGAGACTACTTTTATAACAATCACCCTGAACCTATGACTGTAATAAAAGTATAGGTAATCTAACTAAAACCGAAAACTCCTATCCCGTTTCTTAACCTTACATTATTGAATTATTTTGATAGTGATTATCTATATCCATACTATAATATTATAAAGAGGAAAGATTTGATTGTTTGAATTGAATAGGCTCCGAAACTAATGATCCAATTTGAAACATTCTTACACCTTTAGAATCCTAAATTTTCTGTAATGAACATAGGCTATAAAAAATTGCAAAAAAATTAGTATGAAAAATTATTTTTTTATTAAATACCCGTGCGAAGCCAGGACCGGGCCGCTAGTTAAAATAAATTACGTTAACTACGCTATTACATCTGAATACTAGTAAAAATAGACGGTTTTGAATATATACAAATGCTTTTGCAGGTGGCTACGCGATCCCGGCCGGCACGCTATGCCACATCAACATCCTGGATCTGCACCGAAGCCCCGAACTATACGAGGATCCCCTGACGTTCAAACCAGAGCGGTTCCTGCCTGAAAACAGTGTGGGCAGGCACCCTTACGCCTACATTCCGTTCAGTGCTGGGCCCAGGAACTGCATAGGTCTGATATTAACCAGAAAAAAATAACAATTACAAGTGGTGTGATAATTGCCGGTCTCGTCGCTCAAGAGCGATTACTAATAATAGTTAGTAAGTAATAAATAAATAATGCCTGACAATCCACACAGCATCATCTAACCCCAAGCTTAGCAGAGCTTGTGTTATGGGTAATAGAGGACTGTTATACATAATACAATATTATTACATGTATAGATATTTTTTATTATACATAGAAAACAACCAGAACACCCTTAACAAATATTTCAACAAATTTTTAACGAATCGAACCCTACGTCGCAGGCCTACCTTCGCCAACCGCGCCACAGAGGTCGTGAAAACAAACAGTGTTTAGCTTAGGCTAAGCTCTCTGCTTGTTATCTTTCGATACAGTTAATTACATACCTTTTTACTTCTATACTCTACATAGATAGATACATAGAAAACACCCGAAACTAATCTGCAGATTCTAAAGATCGTAGAAACCCTTGTCCCCAGGAGTGAATCGAACCAGCAACCCCCTGCGCCGCAGTCGGAACCTAGCCCACTGCGGCACAGAAGTAATTCTTAGTAATAATGTGAAATATTGTTGCAGGTCAAAAATTCGCCATGATGGAGGTGAAACTAGCTATTTCGGAGATACTGAGGAACTTCAAACTAATGCCAGTGACTCGACCTGAAGACATAGAATTTACAGCGGATTTAGTCTTGAGGAATACAAAACCATTATACGTGTCATTCGTTAGAAGATAAATAATAAGTTATATAACTTTACTTACAGTGCAATGAGGTATTAGGTATAGTTACATTTTTTTTTTATAAATATGACAAAGATGGAGGAGATGGCATGAAATGGCAACCGATAGGGTTGCTACAGCTCCTATAATATCGATAGATAAATATTTTTTTAATAGTACAACAAGTTTTTTTACCTGGTTTGTTTTTTTTGTACATTCACATAAGAAACGAAACATATTTTATAAAATGTATATAAACACAGAAAGAATATGGAGCTTTTGATTTTTAATTACCTACTTTTTTCGGCAATCGATTGTGTTTGACATTTTATTTGGAACTTATATAACACAAAAGATAAGACAAAAGAATCTTGGTGTCTCCACGGTATGGACAAAAATTATAATTTTTTACACACAAACAAATTCGGTAACATTATTAAAGTTTTCATATGGATCCCTTACTTTTTGGAGATATTCTATTGTAATGTTTATTCATCAAGGATAGTGTAGGATTATAATGGTGAAAGAAATTTTCAAATCCGTTTAGTTGTTTCAGAGCCTATTCAATCTAAACAAGCAATTAAATCTATCCTCTATAATATTAGTATAATATAATAAAAGACCTTTATGAACAAAGAAAATTACAAATAAACAACTAAATTAAAATTACAATTTGAGCTAATTGCATACTGTTGCGAACAAACTACAGGTAGCTAAACTTATCCATATCAATAGGTACCAATCTGAGGTGTCCCCAAGATGCTGGCCCAAAATGTGACAATATGTCAGTAATGGCAGAAATCAAAGAAGATAGCATACCTTCGGTTAGAGGAAGAAACATAACGTTTAAATGTAGGTACCTACATTAAGACCTACATAGTTAGAATGTAGACTTCAAAATCTGTAACGGGGTCAGACGGCCATGTTTTGAAGTCAAAAGTTTACAATATACAATGGTTTCCTGCTGTTTTGTTTCGAGTAGTGTAGTAGGTAGATCCACGGTAGATCTGATCGATGGAAACAAAGTCATCGACATATATGTAGCTCTAAGAATTAACAAGCTGAAGTGGGAGTGGGCCGGCCGGCCATATATCGCGACAATCGCTGGGGTAAAAAGAGTTCCTGAGTTGAGACGAAAACTCGGTAAACGTAGTGGATACCCTCCGGCCAGATGGGATGTCGACCTGCGAAAGACCGCAGACAGATGCTGGATGCGTCAAATTGAAGACAGGGCGCTATGGCGCTCACTATCGAAATGGAATTTGACAAAGAATAATTGATTTTAATTGATTATGCCCAAATCAGAATTATATGCCGAAAGCTGACTTTGGGCAGATAATGCTGTATGGATTATCCAGCATTATTTATTTAGATCAGTTGAGCTTCCCAGTAGGTACTGAAGGTACGTAGTTCTGATCCATAGCTTATGTCCAGCAATGGACTGACAGGCGATAATGACGATTAATCATCTAATTATAGGAAAATATTACAAACATTGTCAATTTTATCCACCAACATTTTTCTTTTATCTCTATTGAAGATGCCATTTTTTTGACGTCAACTTGTTTTAGGTTATACATACCCGCAAATTCCATAGATATCTCCTATCCATATACCTCAGAAATCAATATAGCAGCAACACTTGCTAATGGGCGCATAGGCAGGGCATAGATGTGCCCTGCTTATGCAATGATATGATAAGATCGGTTCATGTTCATGATTAATTAATGTTTACAATGTTCAAGTAGGTACACGCTCTAAGATTTGAGCCACTTAAATTAGGTACCTACTTTTCTATAGTAAAATATCTACCATAAAAAGGTTGTCGGTCTTTGTCTATTTAGTACTTTACTCCATGAAGTTCTGACTTCTTTGATTTACATAACTCTTTAGAAAGAAGCATAGAGGTAATATAGTTTAAGCCCCTACTCTACCCAAAAGAACTTTTTACTAATATATTCAATTCTACCATTCTCGTAATATTCTCTTTGGATTCTACCTATAGATATTGGTGACAGAAGAGTGGGTTTTTGCCACTGGCAAAAATTTGTAGTAAATTACTGGAGAAATGCGAAGAATATTCAATATAATGTAAATAAGCGGTTTCAGCCATTCAACCAAGCAAAAATGTAACAAAAGACTGTTAAATACCGTGTTTGTAAGACTCTAGAAAAAATGGTGCTCACCTACCAAAGATAACAATTACAAGAGGAATGGTTGCAGTTAAGCGTTTAGGATAATAGGCGTTTTCGTCGTAATCAGCAATGTCGTAAGTACAATAATTAGGTAGATATACGTACCTTTCGCTCGCTTAGATACCTGAAACGAGATTTTTTAAAACATTATTATAATGCAGTATTTGTACCTTACTATTCACTTGATTATTCGCATAGATTTTAGAACTTTTTTGAAAGAAAGACGTTGTTCTAACTCTACGTAAACGAGCATATTAAGTAAGTTAAGTATACGTAAGTAGTAAGTATAATTCAAAATCAAATCAAATCAAATCATTTATTTGCTCAAGTACACAGGTTTGATATGTTACAAATTGAACAAAGAAACGACAAAAGTTAAAAACTGCGGCGTAGTCTCTTCGCCCGCCTCCTGACATGAGTTAACAGTAGAGCTACCTCTATAGTAGAGAATTAATAAAAGTGTGCTTACAATACTTATAAATAGGTACCTAAATATAGTAAGATTACATAATACTTAATGTTACGTGCAAGATGTGATATTATTGAAAAACTAAATGTGTGATAAGTTAACATAAGTTTTTTACCATCAATAACAAATACACACACAGATAAGATAACATATTCCTGGAGTAAATTATTGACTATTTTTTATTATAATTATTTTGTTACCTATTTCACGAAAAATGCAATGGATTTTTATAACAAAGTCATTGAACTCTACGTACGATGTTACAAAAAAGGTGTAAGATCTCTTCTGAGGCGAGGGCATAAGTTTTTCACCGATTCTTCTCTCTAAGTATTCGTTCCGGGTGCTCTGGGCGTTGGGCGTTTTCTATGTATGTCAAAAATATCTATCTATGTTATGTAACTATAATAAATTATAATTGTATGAGGTATATTTAAAGGGTGTATGCCTACTACTGGATCCTGCCAAGTAAAACGAACAGGTTTTAGTTAAATACACATGGGAATTCATAGAATGCCGAGCCTGTTTTCGAATCATAGTAAGTAAAGCTTCCTTAGAACAAACAAGTTTTTATGATGATTATAACAGGACTAATAAAACACTGTACAAAATGGCGAACAGCAATTGAGAAGTCGCATTTTGTGGTGGGCCCAGATGATTCTAGAACTCAGCAAATCTTTGTGCAGTATTTAAGGATGGTGTAGCATTATTTAGCAATTCGCTGGCTAAAGTAAAATTATTGGAATCGGAGATGAACGCTTTCATTTATAATTATATATGAAAATGTTTTAGAATACCTACCTACTTATTAACTTATTTCTTAACAGAATGTGCTCGGCCCACGAAGATATCAGCGATATGCTGTTTCATTTATACGCACATAATGATCTTCTATGTGTCGGAAAATTTCTGGAAGTAAGTACATAAGTACTTAAGTAAGTGCATACATTCAGAGTCGTGTGATGCAATAGTTAAGCGATAGGTAGGTAAGTTATATTTAATTTTATTCCCGCCACATGATCACCCAGAGCAATAATTACCTTCGATCCCTCATAATCGTCAAAAATTTTGAAAATGCCTTCAATGTATATTTAATTTACATTGATTTTTATTTTTAACACTTCCGCTCCTCACATAATCATTGTCTTTAAGAGGTTTTCATGATATATGAGGAACTTCTATAGCCAAATTCTATGCCCTGTGAGCAAAACCTAGATCGTTCTTGTATAATCTTAATAATATGTTGCATATATCCACAGGCCTTAAGACAAAACGGAATAAGGAAGAATGACTTGCGAATCAAAGAAATCATGAACAATTTTTACACTATACACAAGCGAATGAAAAATGACAGTTTATCACCTGAATCACTGAAACTAGACAGAGAAACGTTTAAGGAGGCGATCGCGCCAAATCTGGTTCTGGTCACTCGCGCATTAAAAAGTCAACTCGTCATTCCAGACTTCCAGGATTTCAATAAAGAAATTGAGAATTTGTATCGAAATGGCAAAAACAATAAAAATGGTGCGGTGGCTACCTACATTCCACAGCTCGCTAAGGCGTGTGCTGACAATTGGGGGATTAGCGTCTGCACGATTGACGGTCAACGATCCAGTATCGGTAAAAAAAAAAACATAACTTATTCTTTAGTTGTCAAGAAGTATAAAACGTATCTAAATGTTGTTCATCAGGTGATGTGAACGTACCATTTACGATGCAGTCGTGCAGTAAGGCCCTGACTTACGGCATGGCACTCGAGGCACTTGGTCCTGCGGAGGTGCACAAATATGTTGGCACGGAGCCCAGCGGGCGCAACTTCAATGAACTCGTACTGGATCCTAATAGTATGTAAGACAAATTAACTGCTGCCTTCCCTTCAAATTTCAGTCAGGACATTGGTTGCAATCGCTTCCTTCATAATAATATAACATCTGCTTGAGCGTGTTGACACCATCGTGTACCTACTAGCCTTAGGTATACTGTACTGGACGGATATCTCGTCATGCCAGCCTCATTCGGCGAGTCTTTATCGCCTCATCTCCTTGATTCTTTTATCTTCACCTTCTTAAGTTGCATTGACAGTCACGTGACAATGGTGTAAAAGGTATTACAATAGTTTCTGGAGAGCTGGGAACGGCTATTGCGTTGGATCTACCTACGTGTGTCCACATACTTGCACCTTCCTATCTTACGGGGGCAACCTTGAGGCCTGCAGCGGCCGATTTGGCAGAGGATCAAAAATACACATTACAGACCATACGAATATGCACTCCTTGTAGTCGATACCCTAGATCTGTAGGGCGCCTGAGAGCTGTTGAGTATTTGGCGCAGCGCATCAGCAATGCAGCTGCTGTGTTTAGGTACGACAGATTCTTTTAAATAGCATTCATATTTTTCAGTGAAACCTCACAATCCTATGATCAACGCTGGAGCCATCCTGATCTGCTCTCTACTGAGAACGCTGGATAAGCCAGAGATGACACTCGCTGAACAGTTTGACTACGTGATGGCATATTTTAGTCGAATAGCAGGTAGAGAGCCGTTGAGTTTCAACAACGCCGTATACTTGTCTGAAAGGGAGGCTGCCGACAGAAACTATGCTATCGGATATTACATGCGAGGATTTAATTGTTTCCCCGAAAAGACGAACTTTCTTGAGTGCATGGATTTCTATTTTCAGGTAGTACAAGGAAGAGACAGTCGGACACCTCCAGCTGTTCACCTTTCAATGTAACTTTCATTACATTTTATATTTCAGTGCTGCTCCATGGAAGCGACTACCGAATGCATGTCAGTAATAGCTGCTACACTTGCCAACGGGGGTATTTGTCCCACCACTGGTGAACAGGTACTTGGTCCAGAGTCAGTGCGTAACGTACTCTCGCTGATGCACAGCTGTGGAATGTACGACTATTCCGGCCAGTTTGCATTCAAAGTAGGTCTGCCGGCGAAGTCAGGGGTCTCAGGGGCCATGTTGATCGTGGTGCCCGAAGTTATGGGCATTAGTACCTACTCACCACCACTGGATGTCTATGGAAATAGCTGCAGAGGAATACAGTTCTGCGAGGTATGTTGTAACTTTTACTAATTATCATAATTTCTGATGTTATTTTTTGACGTTTGTCTGAGTCTGTAGGTGAGGTCTGTTGAGTAGAAAGGATAAGGTACCTACGTAAGAAAGAGTTGGTTACCGCGCGGTTGACATTTCCGCGTCCCTGATCCCTTTTATTTCTGATCTCGACGATGCTTATCGAAGAACAGCTGACGGCAAGGACGAGGAAAATGGCGAAAGGTTGCGTAGTTCGTCGTCGATTTACCACCTTTCTGACATGATATTCGATCGATGCTTCTGATCGGGCGGTTGAATGATCTGAATTGAGCACACTGAACTGTTAAAAGCTCTTTCAGCTCACCGTCAGGCATTGTACCTACCTCTTTCGACCGTCGGCAGACGTGCCTTATGTTGTTATTGCGTGCATCAACTCGTACAATTCTCCAATCCAATATCAAAGGTCTGCGCCCTTAGGTATTCGTCAACTTCGTAATGAATGATACGATGATAATAAGTATGGGATTAAATTAGAAACACCCGAGTCCATGTCGCAACGTGAATAACTGAAACTTATGCTAGGTAGATACAGATATATGCGAGCGGCTCATGAGGACCACTAAAACATTGTACATGACGGTACATCCTGCTTTTTGTCAGGCGGACCTTCGCCCACCGCGTCACAGAGGTCGGTCGTCGTATTGTAAGACGTCAACCGAAAATAGCCGACAGCTTAGCTAAGTTAATGTTAAAGAGCTGATATGCATTCGAGTATCCGGCCCCTTAGATGACGACTGGATTTGTACTCGATGGATGACAAAAATGAGAATGTTGAGATACAGTTTATACACGTGTAACAACTAATAACGTTTATAACTTGTACACATACTTTTGGTAAGCTTACGTAGACACTATGTCGGACGTTTTGTTTCAGGATCTCGTCAAAGTCTTTAATTTTCACAAATATGACAATGTTATCATTGCGAGAAAAAAGAAGGATCCTTGCAAAAACAAATATGACTATAAAAGCAGAAACGTTGTTAGCCTATTATTCTCTGCTGCTAACGGTGATGTCAATAACCTAAGAAGGTACATAGGGTATACCTAACACTTTAATTAGCTTTTCATGAATGCCCGTCTTGTTCATCAAAATTCCGATGCCAGTGAATGAGAGTCTGGGATGAGTAGGTAGGTTAGGTACCTACTTTACCCAGTTTCTAATATTTAGCCTCTTGTTAAAACATACTAAAAATACTGATAAATATTAAACAATAGGTACAATATTATATGTATAACTAGAAAACGTTTACCTACATCGACCTAATAAATATGTGAACATTCCTTACATTCCTCTCATGTGTCTTTGTTTGTTTGTCTAAATTGTACAATCATCTGGAATAGGCATTCTAAACTAACAATACATTTTCAGGCAATATATTTCCGGAATGAACATGGATATCGCTGATTACGACGGTCGTACAGCTTTGCACTTAGCCGCGGCAGAGGGGCACCTTTCCTGCGTGGAATTCTTAGTAAATAAATGCAGCGTGACCACCGACCCCAAAGATCGCTGGGGCAAAAGACCGATCGATGAAGCAGTAACATTTGGACACTCCAAAGTAGTAAACTTCTTAAAAGAATTGGGACAACCGCACTCAGGGAAAGAGAAAAGGACCAATGTGGATGAAAGCGCAGGCACGAGACGCAACGACAAAGATGTTTGCATCGGTTGTTCTAAGTGTGATCTAGGGTGCGAACAATGAAATTATTTAGTTTATTTATTAACTCGAACTTTTATACAATGCTTGCGTATTCTTCTGAGTAACCGTCTCCTCATCACTTAGCAATTTTTCTTAATGTATACTTTTACCTAGGCACCTACATATTGGCAGCATTATATTAACGTTTAGACAAAAATAAAGTTAACTTTCTTACTAGGTATACTATTTATCCAGTTTAATTTTAATCGACCCTTTTTATTATTGTCTGCCCTAGCTTCGTTCGGGTATTTAACAAAAATTTCCAAAATTATGTTAATTTATTTTAACATAACAACAATAATATATTAATTTATTTTAACACACACTCTTACACCCTTAATTTTACATCGGGGGTTATTAAAAAAGAGTACGTTTTAAAGAAAATTTAGGATATTGATCTATCAAATGAAAAGGTGCGTGAAGGTGAATGAATATTTCTCTTTACAAGGGACTGTATAGCATGGCGTAAGATGCTCAGGTTGAAAAAAGTGCAGCAGCTTTGCGGATTTTAAAATCTCAATGATCTCTAAGCAATATTAAAAAAAAACGTTTTATTCTGAAATTGGCGAAATTGGCATTTTGTTACATACCTACGTTATGTAGGATAACGATTATTAACAACATAAATATAGAAAAAAAATTAGGAAAAAATCTCGACTTGGTCACATTCATAATATTTTCACTTCTTTCGCTAACTGTAGCTTGGAAGCTTTGAAGCTACATTTTATTGGCCTTTGTCCTGTATCTTTCTACAGTACGCGTCAGAATTAAGTACCCCTAATCAACATAATATTTACGACTACTTCGAATTCCCTTATAACTTAACACAAATTTACATACAAAAATTTATCACACCGCCGCTCAGGATCGATCCACCCACCATAGTACTCAAAGTCTGAAATTCCCAATAATAACAACTATTGTGTCCCACATACATTGAGATAGAGGGGTACTTATATGTGACGCGCACTGTACATATATGTATACTATCACATATACATATGTATATATCTACACGTACTCTCGACCTCTCGACCGACTGAACTCGTCGAAAAACAAATCGCATTTCGACAACCCATTATGTCAGGCACGATGGTCAAGGCCCATTAATTAATGTTAGAAAAGGTCAGCTTAATTCTTGGGCGGGTTCACAGTGCGAGCTGAACTGCAGATGATTGTAATGTAAGGTGGCAGATTTGTTTTTTAATTGAAGGATTCTATACGTTAGTACTATATATAGTTATTCTGTGGTTATACTCCTGTAGGGCAAGCACGGGCATTCTTGTCTAAGGTAGAATAGAGAAAAATTACGTCACTTTGTCATCGAATGCGTAAATTATTTGAAATTAATTTCTAAATGTGTATGGCGATGCGATGCCATTATTGTCTATTCTACCCTAGAGAACAATCCCCGTGCTTGGCCTACTGGTTGATAATAGGCTTATTATTTGCTTATTATAGGGTATTGTCATAAAGCAACACTCCGCCGGAGGCCCGTGTTGCTCTGTGGGTATTGTAGACTTCATTATAGGTACCAAAGAGTATAGAGTAGACATATTTATTTTTCTCTTCGCTCTTCACACCTCATTTTTGGACCCGGTCTTTGACCCGGTAGACTTAATTTTTGTTATTATCTGGATACGTACTCCATGGTTATTAATTAATTGGGTAAGAAAAGGGGTAAGAAGTCAAAGAGAATAAAACCACTACGTTTTAATCAACATGTACACAACATGTATGAACAACATAGAATGGAAAATCAATGAATCCATGGAATAAATCACTAAATTTATATTAAAAACAAATATGGAGCTTATGGAGGTCTGCAGTGGTTGTAATTTATTGACTAGGCAATCGATTCATAAGATTTCTACGTGGTGAACCATGATGTCGTGAGTAACATTATTAAATTAGATTTATAATTTATTTAATCTGGGTTATCCGACCTCTATTATTTAAATGGAAATCGGTAATCTGGATATAAATACTCCCGATACGATTTCAGATTTCAATAACTTTCTAAAGTATAAAATAGGGTACCTAAGTGACAAATTGTTATATGTTTTCTCTTCACTTCTGTACGTAGCATAGAAATTTTTAAATTTTTTTGTAGTCTAAACTTTCTAGTCTTTTTTGTAAGTCAAAATAAACACCTGTGTTTTAACAGAGTAGGAGTGCGCTCAAGGCAAAATGCGGACGAAGTTCTGTTTGATACGTTCAAAAATGAAGAAACAGGTCTTCTACCTGTAGGGAAGTTTCTTGAAGTAAGTGGTTAAATGCGTTAAATGTACAAAATAATCATAAATAAAAAATACAACTACACATAGTAAATAGCAAGACGCACACGCATGTAGTTTGAACATTGCAACGGATACCTGATAGTTTTGCGGCATAACTTTGCATTTCTATATTACAGCTAAATACAAAACGTCTCGCAAAAATTTTGTACCTAACGTTGTTGCTAAATTCACAGGCCTTCAAAATAAGCGGTTTAAGAGTGAACGATTTGCGTATCAAAGAAATCATAAGCAACTTGAATAGATTCTGCGAGCAAACAATGATCCAGAATGGAGCACAAGAAACATTAAATCTAGACAAAGATACGTTCAAGCAAGTCATCGCGCCAAATGTTGGCTTGATCTCACGCGCATTCCAGA
This sequence comes from Eupithecia pulchellata, assembly GCA_963931895.1. Lineage (NCBI taxonomy): Eukaryota > Metazoa > Arthropoda > Insecta > Lepidoptera > Geometridae > Eupithecia > Eupithecia pulchellata. The sequence continues at coordinate 9,414,661 of OZ007521.1, read as the reverse complement.
ACCAATTCGTCATTTCAGACTTCCAGGTTTTCGATAAAGAAATTGAAGTATTGTACAAGAATGCCAAGAGAAACACTAGCGGTGTTGTGGCCAGCTACATCCCACAGCTTGCTAAGGCGAGTGCTGATAGTTGGGGGGTCAGCGTCTGCACGGTTGATGGACAACGATCTAGTTTTGGTAAGATTTCTTTTGCTAATAACCAAACCAAAGCATATTCACGGAACTCTTCAACATAGTTACATGCTATAAATCTACTATTATATATATTTGAAGCTAACTACAACGAGTACTAAGCGAGTACTAAGAAAGACGTACATCTTTCTCAAAATCTAAATGATTTGTTTCCTTTAGACCTTACAGGCCTCTTGGACAAAGGCACACTCCTCATATAAGTAGTGACGACTCGAATCATGATGTCAATAAACAATATTGCTCATCAGGTGATGTGACCTGCCCGTTTACTATGCAGTCGTGCGGCAGGGTACTCACTTACGGCATGGCACTCGAGGCACTTGGTACTGCGGAAGTGCACAAATATGTTGGTATGGAGCCCCGCGGGCGCAACTTCAATGACCTCGTCCTGGACGCTAACAGTAAGAACCTAGCTACGTTTAACAAGATCCATCTTGCAAGTGTGACTTACGACCCCATTGTTTCGAACTTTTCAAATGATATTCGCAGTTAATAGACTTCGCTATATAATATAAAGTAAAAACAGATGTACCTATGTCCCATACATATATGGATCGCTCTGCTGCTAAATGGGTACCACCTTACAAACCTAATGGTAAATTTTTCTTGATTTTTTTTTTCAATGTATTTCAAGAAATTTTAAAATTATTTTGAAATGGATAAACCTTTCATAAATAAGTAGGTCATTTTCTGCATCCCTTTTGTCAATATTTCACAGTGTCAAAAGTCTGTATGTATGTAAGTCTCTATGATACAGACTTCGCTATTTTTTTCCTGTAAAATATTGCATAGCAAAATAATGTTCAGTTAAAATATTACTATATTTTATTGCACAGTTAAAAAGACTACATACACTTCAGTTTTAATGCTCTACGAACTTTGAAGATAGGGGGCGGTCAATTGTTACTCTTTTCAAAATATTTCAGAAAGTGTGTTACCTACCTAGAACATTTGCTCAAATTTTGGTTTATTGAAGTTTGATTATTTAGTGAAGAATGATATGAAAGGTAAGGCTTGTAGCCTTACCTTTCATATCATTCTTCATTTAGACTTCGACGTAACAATTACTTAATAATTTTAAAAAAATGGCCTTTTATTTATTAAAATCATGTGCCAAATAATAATTTCAAAAGGCATTGTAAATATTTTCTAGAGAAACCATTCAATCCTATGATCAACGCTGGAGCTATCCTGACCTGCTCTCTACTGAAAAGTTTAGATAAGACACATTCTGAACATATCGACGACGTTAAAGCATTCTTCGGTCGGATGGCAGGCAGAGAGCAGTTGAGTTTCAACAACGCTGTATACTTGTCTGAAAAACAGGTTGCTGACAGAAACTATGCGATTGGCTACTTCATGCAAAGTAACAATTGTTTCCCCGATAAAACAAGCTTACACGAGTGCATGGATTTCTACTTTCAGGTAGGAAAACAAAGACAGACAGACACTTATCAATAAGCAAATAAGTAAGTAGGACCTCACAAATTGCATCTTGTTTTTTCAGTGCTGCTCCTTGGAAGCGAACTGCGAAACTATGTCAATAATAGCTGCTACACTTGCAAATGGGGGAATTTGCCCCACCACTGGTGAACAAGTACTTCAACCAGATTCAGTGCGTAACGTACTCTCGCTGATGCACAGCTGTGGAATGTACGACTACTCCGGAGAGTTCGCATTCAAAGTGGGTCTGCCGGCGAAGTCAGGGGTCTCGGGAGGCATGCTAATCGTGGTTCCTGATATTATGGGCATTTGCACTTGGTCACCTCCACTTGATTATCTTGGCAACAGTTGCAGAGGGTTACAATTTTGCGAGGTACCTACTAGTTACTGAAGTTATTCAAATGTAACGTGTTTATAATTTTACGCATGTGACGTAAAATTCTTATGGACTTAGAGGTATAGCCACCTTTCATGGTTTTGTTGTAGGAATTCATCCAGCGCTTTCGCTTTCACAAGTACAACAAATGTAAGCACATGAGACAAAAGGATCCTCTTTGCGATATTGTCAGTCTCTTGTACACAGCTGCAAGCGGTGACCTTGGTGCTCTAAGAAGGTAAGTGTGCCTTATTTGCCTGAGATGCCTGATACTTCATCGGCGAGTTCAAGGTCAAATTTGAGCGCATTGAATAATTTCAGTGACTAACAATGAGCTAAACTTAGGTACAATGTGCTTTTCAGGCTCTATGTTTCCGGAATGGACATGGCACTCTCTGATTACAACGGTCGCACAGCTTTCCACGTCGCCGCGGCAGAAGGACATCTTTCCTGCGTGGATTTCTTACTAGCGCAATGTGGTGTACCCGACGACCCGAGAGATCGCTGGGGCAGGAGCCCGCTTGACGAGGCAGAAATATTCGGACACACCGAAGTAGTCAGTTACCTCAAAAAAAGGGAACGATCTGTAAACTTGAAAAAAAATCAATCGCATGTCTTGAATAATTTCCTAGTAGTCGGTGCAAGGTCGGTTCTGAATACCATTGCGTCTGCGAGTAGACATCTATCAGATGCTTGGAATTTTAAAAAGTAAGAAGACCTACATATTTCTTGAAGTGAGGAGGAATAGGGAAAAGTTTTATGAGTCAGCGAGAAAAATATACTATGAGTCCTAATAAAACTTTTTACAATCTTTATTTTTGCTCATTATTGATTCGGTTCTTGATATACCGAGTAATGAAAAATCAAACTACTGTAAAATTTAACTCTAAGAACAAACTCTAGGGAGCTTTATCAAGCTATTTATGGGGAATAAATAGCTTGATATTGAAATCCGTGCTTAGTTCACCTAGGTGCACCAAGTCTACCGTGCGTAGCACTTTATGCACACAGGTGATTTAATATAGTTCAGGTGAACTTACCCCTGCGAATATTAGTTCAAAAAAAGTAGTAGTAAAGGTGGAATTCAAAATATGTACAAATGGGTGCGCGTTGAAATATTTTATACCCTTGCGCGGATCCGGCGTAGCAGTGCTACGTCGTAGAGCTTCGTAGAGGGTGCTACCGTAACACTACGACAAAACATGATTCGGCGACGGGTGAATTTCCCATACAAAGGTACCTAAGTACCAAAAGAACTTGTAATTTTACCGTATTTTCACCATGATAAGCTAATATTACATAGTATTTAAATAAATACTATTTTAATACAAATAATAGCAAACCATGGTCAAAATATTCTCAAACTACAAATCATTACATACTACGTTTGTATGGGAAATTCATGCCGGAGCCGTAATCTTTACTTTTAAGATACGGGGTAACGCAGCGAATTAAGATCTTGAAATGGAAAGCGGAATACTACTTTACGCATCGGTGAAATCCGCAACTCGATTGTAGACTCTCGAAGGAATTTTTTCCTTGCATGAAAATTTTAGATGTATCTATACTAATATTATAAAGAGGAAAGATTTGATTGTTTGTTTGTTTGTTTGTTTGTTTGAATTGAATAGGCTCCGAAACTACTGGACCGAGTTAAAAAATTCTTTCACCATTAGAATCCTTAATTTTCCGTGATGAACATAGGCTATATAATATTTTCAAAAAAGTTAGGGATCCGCATGAAAAATTCAATAATTGAACCGTGGGCTGTATATTCAACCTCTTTTTCTATTATGGCGCGTCAGAATAGAAAAAGAGGTTGTATTGTATAGCGCACGGTGCTTGCTTTTTCTCTACGGCCAGTGTCAGTTTTGGAATGTCGAGTCCAGTCGAGTCAATGTCAAAAACCCCAATGCTGTTAAAAAAAGTAAAGATCCGTATGAAAACTGTGAAACCCATCGTTTTAGTGTGTATAATTTCTGAAATTTTTGTTTAATACCCGTGCGAAGCCGGGGCGGGCCGCTAGTATATTATAATAATAATAATAATATAAAGAGGAAAGATTTGATTGTTTGTTTGTTTGTATGTTTGTTTGTTTGTTTGAATTGAATAGGCTCCGAAACTACTGGACCGATTTGAAAAATTCTTTCACTATTAGAATCCTAAATTTTCCGTGATGATCATAGGCTATATAATATTTCAAAAAAGTTAGGGATCCGCATGAAAAATTCAATAATTGAACCGTGCGCTGTATATTCAACCTCTTTTTCTATGATGGCCCGTCATAATAGAAAAAGAGATTAAATATATAGCGCACGGTGCTTGCTTTTTCTCTACGGCCAGTGTCAGTTATGGAGTGTCGAGTCAAAGTCAAAAACCCCAATGCTATTAAAAAAAAGTAAGGGATCCGTATGAAAACTTTGAAACCCATCGTGTTAGTGTGTATAATTTACGAAATTTTTGTTTAATACCCGTGCGAAGCCGGGGCGGACCGGTAGTGTTATATAATATCATAAAACTCCTTAAAACACTGAAAGTTTCTTGCGCACTTTTTAACTGTCATGCGGATTTTCTCCCGCGGATCTGGTCCGAACACTCTGGTCCGAAAAGACGAATCATATTTATTATATATTAATTTAATATTTATATGTTATAACAAAATTAATAACGTTAAAAAGCAATTCAAAATACACACATGAGAGGATCGCGGATTGGTGGGAGCAATTAGTTTGAATTAATCTTAAAATTTTATGCAAGCTGTGAAATATACTACCTATTCTTTGTAGTGAGGCTAACTATAAAATCTATTTATCTATATGATAAAAAGTTTTCTCTCTCTTCTCATTCTCGAACTCGTAAACTATAATTTGCTCTAACTTTAAAACTAACAACCTAACAAGGCCAAACCTATAAAGGTTTTTTTTTGTTGGCTCCTTTATTTTACCTTCCTTACTGACTTCACTTCCCAATATTATTTGTATGTTGTTGTGACGTGTCCAAGAGTCCTGTAAGGTCTAAAGGAAAACTACTAGAGCGTATCTAAAATTCTATCAATGAAAAAAGCTAGGCTATACAAAAATGTCTCCTAACCCGATAAAGAGCGAAGCTGCAAACCGAGGCTAGACTTGTATAGGTTAAATTTTACTTGTTTAATCATTTACAGGACTGTCCGCTTAATATAACAGGAGTAAGTAGTTACCATACTTGCAACAACCACAACCTTTTTCATTGGTTTGGTTACAGTCGCAAACGTAAAGCTACTAAGATTATAAAGAGGAAAGATTTGATTGTTTGTTGGTTTGTTTTATTAAATAGGCTCCGAAACTACAAAAATTTAGGATTATAACGAATTTTCATATCGGTCCGATATGAAAAATCCTTTCACCACTAGAATTTAAAATTTTCCGTGTTGTTCATAGGCTATACAATATTTTCGAAAAAGTTAAGGTTCCGTATCAAAAACTTAATTTTTGTTCAATAGCCGTGCGAAGCCGGGGCGGACCGCTAGTAATCTATAAATAAAATAGAAACATACAAAGTCCCGGCTAATAAGCTCTTGGCACTGGTTCCAATAAGTATTAATAGTCGTCTACAGAAGCGGTATAACTCAGTGCGATGCGAGCCGCGTTTCATTCGCGAAATTCACGGAACTTCAGTTTGCGTTACATGCGAGTCTCGCGCCGCGGTGCCTTGCTGTATCTGCCTGCGTTTTGGAGTGTACGAACTTTGTCCAGTGGTTTTGAAAACTTCATTATGGAATGCGAGAATGGTTTTGAGGTTGGTGTTTTAAGTGATGTGTGTTTTATTTTTAATTTTATGTATTTGAAGTCATAAGTGGCGCAGTGGGCGAAGGTCTGCCTCCGACGCAATAGGTTGCGGGTTCGATTCGCTATAAATATTTATAATGATGATATCCTATATGATCCGGGTCTGAGTAAATATTGTGTAATTCGGTCATCTCTGATACAAATAAAACAAGCGCTGCTTATTAAGGCCGAATGTGTCTGTTAAATGTCCATATATTCTGTATGTCTTTCAATCCAAAGGTTGGTTGCCTGGAAGAGATAGCTTCTAAGCGATAAAGCCGCCCATTGTACTTGTCTTATGTAATGTATCCTGTTGTGTTCAATTTGTAGTGTACATAAAGCTTTTTGTATGTTATTGTATATATAAGCGGCATACGTTTTAATGTACCTACATGCATATGCATCGATCAAGATACATCAGTGACATATACCTCTGTCTCTCTTCCTGCTAAGCCAAAACTTTTTATAGGGTGTTCATGTTAACAACAGCAGATTTCCATTATTTCTGAACAGAAGGTTGTCTCGCACTTTATTGACAGATTCAAAGATTTTCGAAGGTTTACCTAGTTCACATATTATTTATCCTATTTAATCGCTTACATTTAATTGTTTTATTATCTAAATCTATCTAACAACTCGTATGTATTCTTCTTTCCTATGTTATGTCTATCTATTAATATATATCTTTACCCGTACCACCACACCACACTCTACCAAGTCAGGTCCTGTCTGAAAACCAGCGCCGCTACTAGCTTTCGCTTGAAGCGGGATTATGCTAGATAGGGACCTATTTCGACCCCATTATGGCACAAGAAGCGGCCATCAGCAATACTTGAAGCGGCGCGGGGCGGCGGACGGCGTCAGTGCGCCCCCTCATGGTCCTTACGCCAAAGCTGGGCAGTGAATGCTTTAATACGAAGATAAAGCATTTTGTTTCCTACATACCCACCATAGTCACACATACAGTACATAGGTACCTAGCTAACTATTGTCCAGCATTAAGAAATCTCCTTATGCTTGATATGGATGGAATCTGCCTGTCAATACACATAATCCTACTAATAATATAAACCCGAAAGTTTGGATGGATGTTTGACTCTTTCACGCAAAAACTACTAAACGGATTATGCACTTTTTATCCCGAATATTTTTGATGAAACTTGGTACACAGATAGTTTATGACATGGAATAACAAATGGACAACTTTTTATCCGGAAAAATCCCCCAGGATCGGGAGTTACGCGTTTGAAACCGCGGGCACCTAGCAAGTCAAACATAAAATGTTTGTACATAACACAAACTACCTAACCTACGCATTATTTTAATTATTCTCTGCCTACGCGATTGATCCCACAACCTGACACGGTTTCTGAGCCTCCGCTAGCAAACATCCATCGAACCAGCATTATTTAACACAGTAGAAGTTGCGAGAAGTCGCGAGTTCATCATCGTGACACGTTCGTTTAGAATTTCCCGCAAACACAACGTCACGGCCGAAGTCAACACAGTATACAAACGACTAAAACGAAGATAAGCGATAGGGGCATGAGGAAGGAGTCAGTTGACGCCTGCGCGTTTCAGTAGTATGTTATAACGCCGGCGCTCCATCGCAGACTAGGTGACGATCGCGAGGAAGGCACGTCTACCGTCCAGCGCTCGACATGAATGCCCGTCAGCTCCGCCGGCTCACGAGCCCTACCCAATGCCTCAAGGCCGCAAACGTCAGCATACGGCACTATAGTCAAGTGAGACCCGTCTATGTATTAGAAAAAGCTGATGTGAGTGTCCTTTTGTGTTACGGAACCAGAAATCAACTTTGTCTTGGCATTGACCTTATTAACATTTTTCGTTCCAGAAATGGCGCAACTCGGCTCCTCACTTCTACGCCGTCCAGTCGCTGGACATGAGGTAGGTACTTGTACTATGCATCATCAGAATCAATGCACATGTGCTCCTTATTTATTGAGAACAAATTGCCGTTAATGAACTGAAGTAGACGTTTATTGATCTACATTAAACACGGGACTGCCGGCGCCTGTCGAGAACTAAACTAAGTACTTAAATTCAACAAGCTGATATTTTGTTCCTGACATCACGTTATCATCTTACTAAACTCAATTACATTTGTTTCATTAATTTATTCAGATATTAACTACTTAAGGCACTAATTCTTCAACCGATTTCTGTAGACTTCTAGCAAATCATAGTAACGCTCACCCCCATATCGATAAAATATCGAAAGAACCTTGATCCGTGTCTGAAGATTCTTTTTAAGAGATATTTCTTTGAATCCCTAGCAAACAATGATGGCGTACATTGACTGCTATTGCATAAAATGTGACTTTTGTTTATTCATTGATAAGATTAATCAAAATTTTATCATTTCCACATGCTGCAGCCGAAAATTTTCATTCGCCCATAACGTCGACCCTAAATCGTGAGTAAAAGGGACACTAGCCCATTTGTTTGTTGCATGACTCGAAATTTACAACTAACTAGTAGTGTTCCTTTTGCATTTGAAAGGTAAACCTTTACTGTCTTATGTCGTATGATAGCTACTACTTTGAGGTGATGTTAGGTACGTAGATTAGTTAGAAGGTTCATAATGCCTACCTACCTAGCACTATTTAAGAGCAAGCCAAAAACGGAGTAGTTATTGTTTGATCGACGTTAGAGATTTATCTTGACTGTTTTTAATTTAAGTATATGAATTAATCAATGTTTAATTCGATTAGGCTTTTAAGTTGCAATTAGATTATTATTATCTTACGAGAATTTATTATATTGTTCCGAGACCGAGAAAACAAACCTCACCGGCCAATTTCTATATCCAGTATACAGTAGTAGTGGATATAGAAATCAGCTTATTTGGGCTTTCATGATTTTGTTTTCTAGAGTGATTAAGTAGCTTTTTGCGATTGAACAGCTTTTATTCGGGGATTGCCTTCGTCAATCGCGGCATAGGTGTTCTGATACCTACCTATTCGCCAGCTAGATAGGTATGTATGTTGTCATCGTCATGTGCCTGTTCGGTAAACAATCGTTCTTTGACGTAACAGACACACCCGCACCAAAACGTCAACAACTGCCTACGTTAATTTTATATTTAGATCTGATCGGATTTTGCGTGACGATCTATTTTTCTTTGTGTTTGTATCTTTTATACACGTCGCTAACGGAAACTCCGTTAGCCACTTGTACCTACAGTATCTTAACACAACGCTATTAATGCTTGCCAAGATTGTGCATGTTTTGCTATAAGTATCATAATCATGATCTACGCTTCAGTTAACGTTCTATACCGTCATAAATCAGTTAATTTTCTTGCAGGGTGCGCGCAGGACCCCACAAAAATGCGGACGATGTTCTGTTTGATATGTTCAAAAATGAAGAAACAGGTCTTCTGCCTGTCGGAAAGTTTCTCGCCGTAAGTTATCAGAGAAAATTACTAAGAGATATGAATTACTGTGTAGATTTTTACTTTCGACTTACTAATATTGTTTTAGTCATTGAAATGTAAATAATTATTATATATTTATATGGTTTTAATATACACAATTTTTAAGTGCAGTAGCAGACTGTGGTGATATTCTGATTATAACTATTTATTATACAGGCTCTGAGAACTACTGGAATAAGAAAGAATGACTCGCGAGTCAAAGAAGTCATGCACAATTTATACAAAGTTCACAAGGAATCAAACTTCGAGGGGGGATCACCAGAAACACTGAAATTAGACAGAGACACGTTCAAGCAAGTGATAGCGCCAAATATTGTCCTTATCACACGCGCTTTCCGAAGCCAATTCGTCATTCCAGACTTCCAGGATTTCATCAAGGACATTGAGGAAATGTACTGGAGTGCAAAAAGCAACAGTGATGGCAAAGTGGCCAGTTACATTCCTCAGCTTGCTAGGGCAAGTCCTGATAGTTGGGGAGTCAGCGTCTGTACAATTGATGGACAGCGATTCAATATTGGTGAGAGCTTGATCTTCATCATTATATTCGTTTACCAACTTAATGATTCTAATGTTTCATGTAAACCTCAGGTGATGTGTCGGTTCCATTCACTCTACAGTCGTGCAGCAAACCGCTGACTTACGCGATGGCTCTCGAGACGCTCACCCCTGAACGAGTTCACAAATATGTTGGCACGGAGCCAAGCGGACGCAACTTCAATGAACTCGTACTGGACTATAACAGTATGTATGACAGTAATTTCATAATTCAAATTTCTATTGCATGCTCTTTTAAAACCGACATTCCAAATTAAAATCAGAAAGACATTCTCTCTCTTTCTTTGTTTTATTTTCGATATACATACCTATCGATCCTAGAATAGAAAATCTAGCAAATTCCAATCCAGTTCTGAGCAAATACAAAAACCAAGTCATAGGTACCTAAAGCAGAAAATCACTGTAACTCTAGTAAACATAAATAGATAACTTGCTAAGCCTGAAATTCAAAATGATGACGATTATTTGAGTTTTCATTTATGCAAGTACAAGGCAGATTAAAGAGGTAACTCAGACAGGCCATAGTGTGTCTTGTCCCATTTACCTATACATCCTAGATATTTTTTGCACTTACGTACACTTAGGTACTATGTATATAGACAAGTGTAGGTAGGTAGGTACCTATAGTATATTTAAGTTAGCTGTAGGTAAACATTTTATTCAACAGTGAAACCACACAATCCAATGATCAATGCCGGAGCTATACTAATCTGCTCACTACTCAAGACCCTGGATAAGCCAGAAATGACACTCGCTGAAAAGTTCGACTACGTAATGTCATTCTTCAGCCGATTAGCAGGCAACGAAGTGTTAGGTTTCAACAACGCCGTATTCCTGTCCGAAAGAGAGGCTGCTGACCGAAACTATGCTCTTGGCTTCTATATGAGAGAATACAAATGCTACCCCGAAAAAACAAACCTTCGTGAGTGTATGGATTTCTATTTCCAGGTAGGACAACAAAACCGCTGCCAAATTACCTACCTACTTCTCAGCTCGTAACTAATTATATTTTTATATTTTCAGTGTTGCTCCATGGAAGCAAACTGCGACATTATGTCAATAATGGCGGCAACACTAGCCAATGGAGGTATTTGTCCTATCACTGACGAAAAAGTACTTCGTCCAGATTCAGTGCGCAACGTTCTATCGTTGATGCACAGCTGTGGAATGTACGACTACTCCGGCCAGTTTGCATTCAAAGTGGGTCTGCCGGCGAAGTCAGGAGTCTCAGGGGCCATGCTTATTGTGGTGCCCAATGTTATGGGCATTTGCACCTGGTCACCACCACTCGATCCTCTTGGAAATAGCTGCAGAGGGCTACAGTTTTGCGAAGTAAGTTTCACTCTCAGATTACAGATTCTGGAATCAGAGGTTTGTCGTCTCGATTCCTTAAACTCTTCGACAACCAAATAATCACAGCACAACGTGTATGTATTGTGCTTGATGCAGGAATTGATCGAGCGTTTCAACTTCCACAAATACGACAACATTCGCTACGCGAGTCACAAGAAGGACCCGCGCCGGTACAAATTCGAATCCACCGGTCTGAACATAGTCAACCTCTTGTTCTCAGCCGCAAGCGGCGATCTCAGTGCTCTCAGAAGGTAGGTACCTTACCTACTAAAACTCACTTACTACCCATATCAAGTAGGTACTCTTACGGCCTAGACGTACCTTTGTTAAGTAATATTTTCATGCATGTTTATGAATGTATTATTGTTCGTCAGAATGCGTGCCTATACAGACACAAACCTTCCAATGCCGGTGAATGCCAAGGATTACAAGTTTGCCGGGTAGCTAGTATAATCCGAGTATACGCTTGAAGCTTCAGCTAATGGCGTCACGACATGATAGAGATAGTCAATAAATACACCTTGTCGCTTTATTGTGCTGTTACTGTCAAAATGCACTAGATTCAATTGGAACGCAGACGTAGACGCATTTAGATAGATCAAAACCTATCTCCTACTAAAAGGTTAGGGTGTGTAGAGGTAGAATAAAAGTCGCATCATCAATGGTACAATGCTGATAGTATGCTGTAAGTGTAAGTTATTTCATTGTCCGAGTACCTACTAGGCAGGATTTAAAATAAATCAAAATTTTCAGACACCACCTTTCCGGGATGGACATGACTCTCTCGGACTACGACGGTCGCACAGCTTTGCATCTAGCCGCGGCAGAAGGACATCTTTCCTGCGTGGACTTCTTACTGGCGCAGTGCGGGGTACCTCACGACCCGAGAGATCGCTGGGGCAGCCGCCCACTCAACGAGGCAGAAACATTCGGCCACACCGCAGTAGTCAACTACCTCAAAGAATGGGAAATATCCCACCCCATACAAGAAAAACCTACAGAAAAACCGTCCAATATGGATGATATTCTACAAGTGAAACCCGATGCCAACGATGCTGTCAAGGACCCTAGCATCCAGGAGATTGTCACACGAAACGGCGACAAAGTACAGTGAATCCAAAAGTCATTGCGCGCTGGGTTGATTTAAAAAGATCTCATGATTTGCACATTGATTTGCAGGTTTTACTCGCGAATACTCAAGCGCATCACAGATTGAAGCTCGTCTCAATTCTGTAAAAAAATTGTTTCTTGAGACATAGGTACTTAAATCTGAGTTGCGTTTGAATATTTGGGGCTTAATGTCACATTTAGGTCACAATCTTGTTCGTTAAACATAATTTAAGGCCAGACTAGACATGTTTTAAAGTAATGTTTGCCATTTTGCGACGCCATGTGGCACAAAGGAGTTTAACATAAAAACAATATAAAAATTACTCGTTTGGCGTAGCCTAATTTTGTGTGGAGAAATAAGAAATCTATTTACAGTAATGGGCCAGAATGGACTAACTTTCTCTTTAGATCAGAGATGGTGTCATCTCATAATAACTATGGGCTGCAAATATGGATCTATTATATTCTTAAATCTTATATCGAATTCCGGATTTTTCGTTTACCTATGTATTTTTTCCACTTTCACATTTCTACATTCCATTGTGCCAATATTATTATTTGCATTTCAAAACTAACCTACATAAAAAATTGTGTATTTCTTACATGAAATGTTAACCTTACCTATCACTTTTATAATAGTAGATAAAGAAAGACAATAAATAGATATTTCAAATTTTATGTCATTAGTTAGTACCTAAATATTTGTTTTATGTAGATCAATATAAATGGTCAATTAAATGTTGTTGTAAATTAATGTTTCATTTAATAATTGATTTGGACACTGACTACTCTTTATTAAATTGCTACAGCATGAATGTCATTGAGGTTTTCGCACCAACCTCACACTCGGATAATGAAGTAGGTGATCGGTCTCGGATAATGATAGGCGATGTAAATGCTTGTCAACTCGCCCTTGATAAAGAGCAGCTGCTCTTCTAAACACATTATATTAAAAGCTATTATTTCAAAATTACCAAATAGTTTAGTGCTCAATGGGTCCCCGTATCAAATCGGAAAATATAAATATAAAGTATATATTTTCTATGTTATAGTATTCCTTTTACTTGTTTAGGTACCTACGATACTTTTTAAATCATTGAAATCGGTCCATTGGTTATACACATATTACACATTTTGTAAAAGCCAACCGCGGGGCGGCCACGGAGATCATTGTGACGTCAGGATTACCTTTCCGCCCGAGCGCGCGCTCTCCGCCATTCATTTATTAAAGTTAACTCGATCTGGGCGGGTCGTGTAGTGGTTTTGTTGTTTTTACGTGAAAATATGCAGAATTATAAGTACTGTATAGTGCCGAAATATAGTAATACTTCAATAAATACTCCTGAAAAACTGTTTTCAATATGCCAAAGGACCCGAAAATGTACTGTCATGAAGAAACAATTAAGTTTGTACAGTGCGCGTTAGAATTAAGTACCCCCCCCATGTCTACAAACTATTTTCGACTACTTTTAATTCCCTTGTAACTTGTCACAATTTTTCACATGCAAAAATTTATCACGCCGCCGCCGCTCAGGATCGAACTGTCCTTCCATAATACTCAAAGTCTGAAATTCCCAAATTGTGTCCCACATACATTGAGATAGGGGGGGGGGGTACTTATATGTGACGCGCACTGTACATACTTACCATATTACCATACTTATTTATTATTACCATACTTACTTTACATACCCATGATGAAAATAACGACGTAGGTAGTTACAACAACAAACACAACTGCCCTGGCTGACTAACCCGAAACTTTTAGGTATTTTATGTAGGTACAGATACTTGGACTAGCCAAGTATGTGTACCTACCTACTTATTATCCTGCTGTTCTGATTAGGTTGATAATGACATTTTGTTACCCCTGGAGTTTCCAACCACGAATTTCAGTTTAAATTATTACTAAGATAATCAAACACCATGAAGGTATCAACTTAAGGTAGATCGAAAAAACGATATCTCTAAGGACCTTATTTCTACCTCTTATTTGTTATATTATAATAACAACTTTCTACTATTAAACAAATCAAATCACTTATTAATCCATTGGGTATAAACTGGTGACGTTATGCTCCTTGTTGGACAAGTACCTATCGCGAACAGAATAAGACCGCGCAGTGGTTCGGCGGCAAGCGCTGGGTCATTGTGACGTCATCGCTTGCTTTCGCGCGGTCAGTGAGCCTCGTTCGGTATTTTGCCCATAACTTTGTCAGTATTAGTGGTAGAACAAAAATTATTGCACCATATGTTTTAGTTTTTCAAGGTCTATAAAACTGCATTCATAACAAAAAACTTGACAGGTCCTCATTGGGATTTTCAATGTCCTCGACAGAAAAGAATGAGGGAGACTTGACAACTGGCAAAATCTAGCAATTTTTTGAGTCTTACACAGAAAAATTAAAATACAAAACCAATCATAGTAAAGTTATTAAGACCGGTTAGGTATGTGATTGTTATTAACTAAGAATCTTCTTCTTGTTACCCAAATGAATTAGTTTCTTATTTATGGCAGGGGTCTTTGATGCAAGGTTTGGCTCGGTTATTTCTGGTGAATCCCATCCAGGACAAGCAATTAATTAAATAAAAAAAGTAAATTCAAATTTAAGCATGCAAAAATCAAACAGAATGTTTTGTAACATCTATACTTTATTTTAACTAGTAGGTACTCACACAATATTTTACTTTCCACTAACTTCTGGTCTTATTGGAGTAGAGACAAGGCCAAGTAACCTACAATCTGCTTCAAGAAGAGTGAGGTCCGTACTGGAACCCAGGAATCTCGATGACAACTCTAGATCTTTGATTTGTATCTTCACACGAGCACCTCTTACATACTCATCACCTCTAGTAGTTGGTCTCATGCATACGCAATGGAACTTCCAACCAAAATCGATGTATAGGTCATCCTCAACTACATGAAATATTTTTCCAATAACCACTTTGTTTGTTGGATCACCAAGCTGAAATATTAATTAATGTTAAACTTACACAAGTGCGGAGAAACACAAATTAGAATTAAGTTTAGGCAGGAGAGCTTTCTATTTGTAGGTCAGATTGCTGCCCATCTAAATTATTGCAGTAGGCAGGTACTTACATCCATCAGCTTTGAGTGCCGGAGTAATGATGCAAAAGTTTTCGGTTCTGTTGTTTCTTGTGTATCTGTGATGTTTGATTGTTTCTCGAAAGCTTTTGCAAAGCCCCCAGTTTTAGAAGGTTCTGTTAACGTAGTACTACCTGATCCTGAGGACTCTATATCCGTGGACAATCTGCGTGCTACTATGACTTGCATGCATGTCAATGTTTTAGGCAAGTCTGAAATAATAGCTGACCTGCTTCTAAGCACTAATTTTAGCGGAAACATTTTAGTAAGAACCCAATATATTTTTGGTCACAAATCAAGATCCAACCTAGCTTTCTTGTATCGGTTAGTTTGCTATTTTAGTCTGATTGCGATAAGCGATTTTCACTACCTATTTTATGAGTTTTTCCATTGCCATTTGCTTTGACTTTTTACAAATAAATTAACTTAAAGTTTTAGGTTATATTATTTTCTTTTTTTTTTTGACATTGACTTTTGATTGATATTTTATAAACATTGACAGACTCTCCGCGCTCCGAGGCAAAACGCCTCCACATGACTGATTTGACTTGCCTTCCGTGTAGGTAACTGTTATGGCAAATTGTGTCTCATTTGCCACTTTTCTGCCGACCATGCATGGGAGTATTGCATATAATTTTCACCCAGGGTGAAAATTATATGCAATACTCCTACTAAAAATGGAAGCCAAAAAATGGGGCCCAGTTCCCGACCGCCTCACTCGCTAGTCCTCGATACGTACTCGATGTCGCCATGTCATGGTGGCGGCGGTCATGGTAACGGCGCGGCGGCGGCGGCGCGGTGAAGGGGGATAGGTACACAGCGTAGAGTAATTAATCTATGGTAAGTACACAGGGTTTCCCCAGCAGGCTATCATTCACTACAAAGTACAAAAGTTTACCCTGGCAACGTATAATGGACGCACTCTGAGAAAAAATACTCTTGACTTTATTGGATCTGGCTGCTTACGAGCCTGAAGAAGTACTCAACTTCTGCTTCACCATCTTCAGGCAGATCAGTACAGTGAACAGCATTTTTGGTTATAGTTTCTCCATACAGGGCTCTTATTGTATTGGGATACAACTGACGACACAAATCCTGTAAAAATCGGTACTTATTTGATTTTCCAAACAAATAGGTACTAATCGGAAATCAATTGAAAGTTTAGCTACTACATACATAACAAATCTAAGGCTGGACGGACCGACAGCGGAGCGGAGGCTTAATAATAAGGTTTGGGTGCGAAACTCTAACAATTACATACAAAGTATTCATAAACGATAACGAAAATGTATCGGGATATATTATTATACTTAGAATAACTAAACTTAGAACCCTAGTGTAGGCGCACGCGAAATGAAGGCATTTCAAGGGAGCCTTTAAAGCTTCCTACATCGCTCGACGCGTCAGTGCTCAAGGTCAACACTAACTGGGAAGAGCTCCGTAATTTTTTGCAGCAGCGCCTTCTGTAGACCAACAACACCGAACTGCGATCCCCAACCCGCATGCCCAGCGAGGGGATTATGGGCAATAACCCCCAAATAATGATGCCATCTATGGCGCTTATTAGGGGAGGCCTATGTCCAGCAGTGGACTATTATAGGCTGATGATGTTGATGTTGATTTATTTCTACTTTCCACTGGTAGGTACTTTTATTTGCCAAATATTATAAGGGTTACTTGATTACTTCTTATCTTACCTGGATTTTTAAGTTAATACAGGGTGTCTGTGTAGGGATTGCAATCCGGATATCCGAATTATCCGGATATCCGCTAATTTTATTATCCGGATAATGGGAGCTCTTTTATCCGGATAATACGGATAGTTACCTACAGTTGATTTTTCTAATTCACGACACAAACATACATACAACGCATCCAGCATTTTAGAAATGTTATACATATTTAATGCATAGAATACTAATTTGTGTTGTTAAAATAAACATTATTAATTCGTGCGTGTTTCTGAATCTGAAGCTATAAACAAGCAAGACCTACACTAGCGGTAGCGCGCAATCGCAACACTATCGTTGACACTGGTTGGTCAGTTATTCGACGACACCGACACAGACCGAGGTTCGATGGAAAGAGATGTTTATTTAATTTGATTGATATATTATAACATAAACGTGTGTAAGTTTGATCTCATGACTGTGTTGTTTCTTTGTCTAAGTGCTTATTTTGTAAGCCTAAAGAAATAAAGTTATTGAATCTGTTTAAATCATTTTAGAGTACCTATCTAAAAAAACAGGACGTTGATTTACGTTACGTTACGGAGGAAGGATTCGTATTGTATTTATGTTAAAAAATAAGTTTGATAGAAAGAAGTAAACCGTTTTTATTTCATATATATTTTAGTTTTTCAACCCATTTGATCGATACTCTTATGTATTTTTAATCTCTATGTTGTTCAGTTTCTATGCGAATAGGCATGATGACAGATTTTGAAAAACTGTTCTATTATATTCGAAAATACATATTATTTACACTGAATAACATTTTTCTGCAGAAATTAAAGGTTTAGTAGGAAAACACTAACAATTTAGTCTTATAATTTAAAATTCGCACCAAAACGCCTGTCCGTGTCATGGCGTCGCTTGTGACGTCACGTCTGAGTAAACTAAACGTAAACACTAGGCGTTCATTGAATATTTTCGTTATTTTGTGTTATTAAATATGAATTAGAAAGTGTACAAGTGGTGTGCGGTCCCTCAGTGTAAGAATACATCAATAAAAACTCCTAATAATTTATTAGTGTTCATTCCGCATAAGAAAACCATACGGGACAAGTGGCTTAAACTTGCAAGGCGGGATTCAACAGCGATATTGCCTAGTACTCACCTTTATTTTTGTGAAGATCACTTTGACGTAAGTTTTTATTTTGTTTTGCAGGAATTTTAAAATAGTATGTGGTATAATGATCTTGTTTGAGGTCTTAATTTAATAATACTAAATAAACTTTTTTGAGGTTAGGTTTCGTCTCGCATCACTGTGATCTTATTATGTATTTTATTCAAATTTCAGTTGCCAAATGATATGGAGAATTTATGGAATATCATTTGATGGGATAGGTGTCACAAGTCCGCATGAAACCTTAGTGAATCCTTGTTCCATCGTGACATGGTTATTTCACTTTCGATTTAATAAAGCCACTAGACCTAACTCGGTGAAAACAAAGTTGAATCGTAAATAATACAGATAACCAGTGCTGCTAACGAAACAAGATGCTTGTATAGTCAACTCAGAGATGACGTCATTTGCTCTGATTGGTGATCAGCCTATCATGGCAGATTGCTGTATTTCGTAGTTTTATTTTATTAAAATAAATATCAATCTCACTATTAATAAAAAAATAAATGCGTGTTTTGTATTCCATGACCCAAGTTTTATTAAAGAAATAAATAATTTTAGTGATTTTTAGTTACTGTCATCATGCCTAACGTTTTTTAGGTTTAAATTAATAAATACTTATACCTTAAAAACCCATTTTCCTTGTTGAAATTTAATTTTTATGTATATTTTTCAATTATCCGAATTATCTGAAATATCCGGATATCCGAATAGTAAGGCTCACTACTATCCGAATTATCCGGATACGAAAATTTAACGGATAATGCAACCCCTATGTCTGTGTAAACAGTGTCATCCTTAAAACCAGAGGTTTTGTCTATTTTTTGACGACCTTTAATTTACATAATTAATTTCATCCGAAGGTTGCCTGTCTTATCGCTTCTAGGCGATAAGGCCGCCCATTGTACTTGTCTTTTTGTTATTATGTTCTTTTTCTGGTGTTTTAAATAAAGTATTTTGTTATTGTATTGTTTAATTTCATGATTTTACTTTTGTCATACTTACTACTCGACTTAACGATTTAACTTTTATATAAACGCCCATAGAGTAGGTATGTAATATTAACAGAAAAATGATTATCATAAACTCCTTACAAATATTACAATTTCCCTAATTTATGGGGTAAATGTTGATAGCTTGCAACATTATTTGTGCGCTTGTGTGCGTGTCGGCTAATGTAATCACGAGCCGCTTACGCACACATTGGTTGTTTTGTGGCTTCAACTTCGAGCGGAACTTTTGTGTGAAATTATCACTACGTCTTATTACTTTATGTTATTATACTATACCTAGGCGTAGGTATACGTACTGAAACTGATGAGGTTATAGGATGAAAGACACGGCAGCCGGACCATAAACCCACACTTTTATAATGCTGAAAGAATACTTAGGTATGTTATTGGTGAGGTTATTTACCGGATCTCTTGGTCCACACAGCTTTCGGAATTCACACACAAGATTTATATGTGGTTGAGTGCATTTAACTTCCAATATAACACATTTTCCTGTTGCTAATTCAATAGACATGGCCTGAAATTTAATATTTTATTTAATAAATATGGATAAGTACCTACCTACACACTTAGTATTCCTATGATATTTTTATACTATATACTAGGGCCTCAGAACGTTACAAATTTACCTTCCGGCGGCATGTTGCGTCCGGTCTACTACACTGTGACCTCAAAAAGTCATTAAAACTTTACCTCATATTCCACCAAAACTCCTTTGTAAATTTCATAGAATTCCTTCGCGTTTTTTATGTTTAGATCAAATAATACCATGGCTGTAATAATAAATTTTCCGGAAGAGTTTATACATTCCAGAATTTGTCCAAAGTGGTCTTTCATCGCATGCGGTTTGACAATACAGCATGTACAATCCTTACAGGAGGCAAGATACGGGACTTTGGGTCTTCCATTTTCAAAGCCAAAGAATTGTTCTAACAGCTAAAATAAAACAATTAGATATTAAATTATGTTAATATCCTATTATTAGAACAATATTTTACGATTACGGTTCTGATTATTTGTTCCGGAAATCGCTGACTTGACTTTTTCTGCCTAGATTGAGTTATTTATTAAAAAATACAGGTATTATTTGGCAAAATCTATGTTTTTCAACTGGCTTCGTGTGATAATCTTGCGCCGTACACCATTGTCCGGCATGGCATAGGACGTGTTAATATAACTTTTTGAAATATGGTCAAAAAATGAATTTTCATACAATGGGGGCTATTTCATTGAGAGCAATATCAAATCAAAGGCAGGGATTTCGACAATTCAAAACAGGTTTTGAAAATCATCTAAGTTTCATACTTGGTGAAATACGTTGAAAAAAGTAGAAAAAAGAATAGGTACCAACCAACCCACTTACCTACCCACTAATCTCTGTAGTAACTGTAATTAGTAGTTCCACAGCGCCCCAAAACCGTTGTTCTCAAAATTTCAAAGTCCATACTCAATGTATTCCACTGCACTCGAAGAATATTTAGGTAATAAGATTATTGAATTCCACCGTGCTCCAAAAAAATATAAGAGTATGTATCCTGGATAATCCACACAGCATCATTTAGCCACAAGCTAAGCAAAGGGTACTACTACGATAGCTGTTATACTTAATAAAGTATAAGTATCACATTAGATGATTTATTTTTGTGTACGTAGAAAAGGACTAGAACACCCGAACAAATAATCTGCAGATCGTACAAATATTAGTCCCGAGGCGGGAATCAAACCGCAACCTCCTGCGTTGTAAGCCCACCGCGCCAACAGGTCGTCAATACGTACCTACCTAAACGACAATAGTTCAAACCCTCGGCCTCCGCGCGCGAGTTACACTCGCACTTGTCGTGCTTGTTTTTTAGAACAGATACGTTTTACCACGATTACACCTGATCGAAAGTAAAGATGTGGCCAACGGTGGATCACGAAGGTCTGGCAGACACCTATTCACTCTAGTTTTGAAGAGGGTTGAACAGTTTTCTTGGTTCAGCAGCATAGTCTTGGTATTGTCCCCAGAAAGTCTCGTGGGTTTTTTTAAAAACAGGTAGTTTTACCTAATCATCAAAGAATTTGTCTAAGGCGCGTGACTTTCGAGCAAAGTTTCATAGAGGGGGTTGCTTGTGTTATTTTTTGTAATATTAGGTATGCACCTACTTTATTTGCTATTTCCAAGGAATCTGTTCCGTGTGCTGAGTTTTTCAACATGGTTTCACCGTATAGATTTCGAAGCGTACCAGGCGCTGCCTCTTTCGGGTCCGTGGCACCCAGACATTCCCGCCATCTCTTCACCGCATTCGGTGCTTCCAGCTCAAAACCTATTACTTCTCCCGAGGTAACATAATCAACAATAATTCTGAAAGATAATATACCTTTTTAAGGTACCTATGTACTTTACGAAGATCGCAGATTACTGATTGAGGGAAAACCTGTATAACTTTTCAAGGACCTACTAAGTACACAAGTTCGTAGGTACCTACCCATTTTTCATCATTATAACCTAGTAGGACGCAGACGCAGTAATGATTATAAAGATAAGTAAACTTACGGTAGCGAACTGTGCCCTGATAAGTTGTAATACATCATCATTGCAAAATCTTTGTCAAGTCTAGCACTTTTAACTTTCACTATGCGAAATCCATTCTGCAATATGAATGTTATAATTGCTCCATGCAATTTCGGTGGCTGAGGTTTAATTAAGGCAAATGTTCTAAAAATAAGAAATGATTGTTTAAGACTTAGCCATAGAAAAACTACTTCACCGACTACTTACTACTTAGTTATATAGGTAAGTAGGTGGGTACCTACATTATTTTTTACCTTTCAGTTTTATTGAAGAGACTACGTCTAGTTGCCGGGGCAAAATCTCTTATGAGTAACAGTTTTGAAAACACGTTAATAATGTTGCCTATTTGTAAAGTTTCCAACTGAACTGTCGGCACGCGAACACGTTTCAGCAGAGTTTTCCCTATATGTGTGTTTAAGATTTGGATAGAATTGTCGAATGGGAAGAAGTTCAACATCAACATTATCATTTGATCAGTTTGATCATCGTACATCTCGCATAAATACGTGTATTTGTCAAAGTAATCGTAAACCTGAAAATAAAAATGTAGTTTAGAAGAATGTAGGTAAAAATATAATCTATAGGTATTTTTATTGTAGGTACCTATCTCAATACCTACATAAACAGGTTTCATTAATAATTATGCGTGAGACAAAAACAAACTCACCATACTGGATCACAGTACATGCACAGTACAATCTTTATCCACCAGTGATTTCAGATTGAGCTCAAGAGTGCTCCCAGAGAGAATATAAACACTAGGTAGGTACGTTCTAGATAATATATTCAAAGGTAAAACCAAAGAGAATAAAACGGTAAAACATTATCAAAACACTTCATATCTCGAATAGGCTCAGAAAAACGATCGAATAGGCAAAGCCATTGACAAAAGGATACATTTATGGTAACTCTTTGGTACATGGATAATTTAGTATGAAATCTTTTTTTCCATGGCGAGATCAGTTAGGTAGCTAGTTTTGTTTGTGGTATTTTTATATGGTTATATTATAACAAAGGGCTATTATGTTATTATCAAAGAGAATAAAATCACTACGTTCTAGTTACATAGTATTAATGGCTTCGTATTAAGCTTCGTATGGTACCTACCTATGGTCTATATTATACTTTAGTAAAAGGTTATGGCAAAGAGAAATAAAACCAATATGTTCTGGGTTATGGTAAAACCTTTTAAAAAACTATAGGGTTCAATGCTGTTTTGCTCTGGTAAAGCTGCCATACAAAGAGAAGAAAACCACTAAATTCCTGCCATGTGCCAAAACTCAAGGATTTTGTATAGGATTGTCATCATCATATAGGTAAAATAGAATTTTGTACGTACCTTATCTAAAATAATGTCATATCGAAGAAGTCAAGTCAAGCCTTATTTAAACCAATATTATAAAGAGGAAAGGTTTGTTTGTTTGAATTGAATAGGCTCCGAAACTACTGGCCAGATTTGAAAAATCCTTTCACAATTAGAATCGTTAATTATCCGTAATGAACATACGCTATAGGATATTTTCAATAAAAATAGAGTTCCGCATAAATATTGAATTTTTGTTAAATACCTGTGCGAAGCCGGGAGGGACCGCTAGTCAAAAGAAACCAGAACCATAAAGTACAAGTGGAACTCGCGCGCCAAGGGATTTAAACTTTTCTCTATTCATTTTTTTTACCTTATTAACTTACACTACATGCCCTATTATAGAATTGTATTGTGCGAGTAAATACACTACCAACTTCAGTAAAAAAATACCCCAGCAGTTGTTTTTTTTCATTTACGTATAATATTCTGAATAATAAATGGATGAAAGTCATGACAGGTGCAGATTCTGTCGCAGCCAGTCACGTGCATTGTTATATGAAGACCATTTCGACGTAAGTTTTCAGTAGGTACAATGTAACATATTCATCCAAAATGCATCCAAAAGTGTTTTTGCAATAGACACCTAACCTATGTAAAACTGTAGTTAAAGGTTAATAGGGCTAATGACATGGCAATCGAAGGACGGGACCCTCGACGCTCCCTCGGTTGTGTTACTATAACCTATAACGATCCCACCCAAATCAACAATGTAGGTAATTTAAACTAATAACGTGGACGTCACTCACTCAGTTTATGTATTTGCTAAATAAAAAAAACATAAAAATCAATAAATATTTAAAAAAAAATTAAACCTTCAACAATTTTTATGAATTTTTTTATAAACAGGAAAATAGTTATCGTGACTTTTTATGTTGTAATAGTACCTACCTATACTTTTGCAATTTGGAAAATGTTTGTAATCCCAGCCATTAAAATTGTTGAATAATGTTCCTCGCATTGCATCTCAGCGGCCTACCACCGGACCACCTTAGAGCAGGATGGGTACGGTAGTTACAGGGTCCGTAAAAACCGGCAATTACTCCCTGATCGAAGAGAATATTAAAACTCCTAAGATCAAACGCGATACATGGTCGCGATACATCTTCATGGTTCCCTTCCCTCCTATAAGATTCCCTCAGTAAAAATGTAAGAACAGTAAAAAAAGAAGAAGTGTTTGGCGATTTCGTTTGTTCAAGTTTGTTTGTCAATCGAGTAGTCAAGAAAGTGTCAAAAGTCAAAAACTAATTTCCTCAAATGTCCTGTCATGTCATGTCATGCTGTCGTGCACGTCAGTCAGCTCATGTCAAATTGTCAAAAAATACCACCACCACCACGCATGAATGAAACAAGTAAAATACATAATGCTAGCATATTTACTCGATATTTACAAATAAATTCTCTGAATTGTGAAAATGACCGAAGATCAAGATGCGAAGGAAACGCAGCCCGACACTGGCAGCAAAATATTTGTCAACAATAATAAATATAAAAAGTTGAAGACACAGAGGCCACTGACCAAAGTGATAAATTTTCTACGTAAACATCCAGATCCACTTCTTCAATGACATTTTATCTAATTGTTTTGGTCCTTTCAGATTGTAATGAGGCGTCTTCCGCCTACAATGACGGAAGAATCCTTTTTAGAGCAGGTGTC
Organism: Eupithecia pulchellata; assembly: GCA_963931895.1. NCBI lineage: Eukaryota > Metazoa > Arthropoda > Insecta > Lepidoptera > Geometridae > Eupithecia > Eupithecia pulchellata. The sequence goes on along the minus strand of OZ007521.1, from coordinate 9,389,826 downwards.
ACCTATACCTGAACATGACCATTTCTACTTTGCCAAAGCAGACCCATCGCTTGGAAATAACCTGTATACAAGGGCTTACATAAACTTTGTCAACGTCGACGATATTTATCTGTTTCGAGACAAGTTTGATGGTTATGTATTCTTGGATGAGAGAGGCAAGTACCTAAACTGTCTAGCAAGGAGTTACAACATAATTTTTTCTTAAAAACACCAGAAATTTTTCAAGTTACTTATTATGCTATATGTAATAAGTGTATTTAATATCTTTCAGGTGTTGAATTCATAGGTATAGTAGAGTATGCTCCCTTTCAACGAATTCCTAAAAAGAAGAAAAAGAAGGATCCAAAGTGCAGCACAATTGATAGTGATCCTGTCTACCAAGAGTTTATTGAAAACCTCACTAAAGAACCAGAAACGGAAAATCAACCTAAACTGGAATATTCCTACCCTATTACTGATGGTAATTATGTTATGATATTGCATTTTAAATATTTTAGACTTCCACCCAGTAAGGCATGAAGAACTTATATTAGGGTGTCCATTTGTTGTAAATGAAGAATGGTTTTTTTCCAATTTCAAATCCCACACACTCTTATTTATTAAAATTACAGCAAGGCCTACTTTTAAGTATATAATTTTTTGTGTCTTAGCAAACAATCAGAAGACCTGAGAGGTTTCAAATGAGATATTATTTAATAGGTAAATAGCTAACAAAATACAATCAAAATACACATTTTAGACACAATAATACAAGTAAAACACACTTTTAAAATGCTAAAATCAGCAAGGGTAACCTTTTTGTCGGTATGGTTTGTATTTGTGGTTATTCCATTTGCCTTTTTCTAAAAAAGATGTAATTAAATAAGAGAAGAAAGTTAAAACAAGTATTTACAAATGCAAAAAATTTAACTGCAGATTGTTTAAACAATCTATGGTTGCCAACTGATCCATATCAATACCAGTCAGAAGTCTCCCCTCTAAGGAGAGCAAATGCTTAGTTGAGAACTGCATATTTGCACCTCTTGAAATTACCTGGCTCTGCATGTAGCTTCCTATCTTTTTGTAGGGATTTTGTGGTTTTAGTATTTCCCCACTCCCCAGTATATTGTATATCATAAATTTTCTTATTCATCAACTCCTGATTAACTATGACTACAGTTTCACTGTATGAATATCAACATAAAACTGCAAAAACAATCAAAAGTTTGATAAAAGTTTGCAACCATTCTTTGGGGGAAAAAAGGGGCACCCTAATGCCTACACTGCAATTTGTGTAGGATTAATGCTAGGGACATAGACAGTGTTGCCAACCGTAGGGTTTGTTTCCTCGTACTGAGCAGCTCAAAAATCTCGTACATTGCCTTTCAAACCTCGTACATTAAAAAAACATCTAAAATGTGCTTATAGCAAAATAAATACAATATGTAAAACTATTGAAAATAGGTAAATGATTTTGATGTCGGTTTTTTTAATTACTTTTATATTGTTTAGGACTGGAAAGTTTGTAAATAGGTAGGAGCCTGTGGATGATGTCTATATCACACTGTTCAATTTAGTCTATGCATAATTTTTTAGTCGGTCATTTTGGTCTTGTAAGTAACGAGTCGTGTTTATTCTTGAAAGGGTTTATAGATAATATATTGATGATTAAACCTAGCAGTGGGTATTCTGAGTCACTATAATGATTTTAATCTATAGTAACCTTATGTATCTAATATCTTTCAAAATTTTCAGCAAATGACAAGAAAGTCCAATCAACGCCACTCCTGGACTATCTCGCTGCTCGCAAACCAGATAAGCGCGGCCGAGACGAGCGCCGCAGGAGAGAGAATGATAAACGGAAAATGAGGATTGAGAGAAAGGGAAAGGATAGCCCCATCAAGGTATGTGTGCTTGTGTTATGTAACCTCCTTTGGTCTTCGGCTAAATATCCAAGTATTACAAATAAACGAACTTCCGCTCGCGGCTTCGCAAGCTATCCTCAAAATATATTATGTGTCTTTAAATTTGTTCGAGATTAAGTAGTTCGCTATTTAATCTAAAACAGTCAGTTAATCTAAACCAGATCAAAATTTGATCTGAATATCGAACAGTCAGTCAATCTAAGTACAAGTTTTGGTGTAAAAAGGTGGATTGATCCAAATGTAGACTTGTTGGGGTTCCCTACCTGAAGAGTGACTTCGACTCGCACTTGCCTTGTTTTATTTGTTATTAATTATTTGTGTTGTTTTACTGCGTGTTATAAATTAAGTTAATTATAGCCTAATGTAATTATATAACACTGGTTTTGTGTCTAAATAAAACCCTTACTCATAGTCTTGCTCAACTCGAGCAATTCCAAAGCAGATTTAATAAGAACTCAAAACTGCAAATGCTCAAGTTGAGAAAGGTTTATAGATAAAAGGCAAATGTTCTATAGAAACCTGGTGATTTGTCCGAGGAAGAGATAAACAGTGAGAACTGCGATCAGATTCAAACCAGCACTATTTGGTTCGGAGAGCAAAGGGTCTACCACAAAAGTAAAGCTAAATGTTTGCATAATAAAAAAGATTTAAAGACATCTCATGGCTCCGATGAGTTTATAAGCACAGACTCTGATTGGGACTCGCATTTCCCAGCTTTGTCTATGAAAACTCATAACACTTTCACCTTAACTTCACCTAAGTTGTGTGACAAGAAAGATAATCCTGAGAGCCAGAAAAGTGGTGGTGATACAGTTTTTAAGGTTGTAATTTTTATTTTCCTTGTATAGTTGAAAATCACAGTAGGATTCAAAATTGATCATTCTTAGGTTATTGAATACAAAGTACTACCCAAAGTAATGATAAAATTAGCAATCCATCTTATGTTATGTACTCAAATGTTGTGCAATAGAATTAATATATAGAATTTTATAAATGTAGTATTATAGAATTGTACTAAATATTTTTTTCTTGATTCAACTAAAATAACTTAATGTCACCTGGATCAATATTAGTTGAATATCATATTAGTAGGTGGTTATACTGGTACCAAGTAGTTGTATCCTATAGCTTTCAACATGTAACTGATTTAGATTTACGTTACTAACCTTCCTAATCGTTTCAGGAGGAAGATTATGAAAACGACGTGAAGAAAATAAAATCCAGGGATTGGGATAAGGATAAGAATGACAGAGATGAGTATGAGAAAGAAGGCTCTGTATTTGAAAATAAAACATACAAAGAACGTAAACCTGGGTCTACTTTCGTTAATGACAAGAAGAAAAGAGATGACAAGCCATTCATAAATGACGATGATGGCGATGACTCCGATAAAGGGTACAAAAAGGACAAACGAGACAAAAATAAAGAATCGCCCCGCGAGCAAAAAAGCAAGAAATACAGCGACACGAGAAAAGAGAGGATAAAGCAGAACGAAGTCGCTAAATCCGACAAACAAGCCGCTATTAATAAGATTATGTCCTCCGACGTGAAGTCTAAGATCAACCAAGACGACATAAAGCCGTTTACTCAACTTCCACACGTTAAAACAGACGATCTGACCAAACTGATAGAAAGCATGGACAAGAAGGCGAAGATAGAAGATAAAGAGACCCACAAGGATTCTAACGACAATGTATCTGAGAAACCTTTTCCTAAAATTCGCAGGAACAGTTTGGATTGTTCAGACACACCTAAAGAAGAGTCTCCGTTTAAGAGGCAGAAATCTTTGACCATTGATGATAGGGGCAGATCTACTGACACAGATAGAGAAGGGTCTGAGGAAAAGGACAAGAGCGATGCTGATCGCCGCACGGAGAGGAGAATTCGAAACAAGGTATGTTTTCATACATGTTGCATTCCATATTTCAGATTCTGTCTTCAGCAGTTGACCATGTTGGTGGTTTCCTTTTATTGTTGTTATTTTTAATGTATAAATATGTATTTTCTAACGTTTGGTGGCACTGTCCGTGGGATTCACCCTATTCTTTCACGCCGAACGATTATAGCTATCTTAGCCTGTATGATCTATTAATAGATTATTATGTCAAATGTAAGGAAGCAAATGTAGGTCTGAAAACAAAACACAAACAATATGTTGAAATTGGCCAAGCCGGTGTTATATACCTAGTGACACTAACGAACACCAATAGATTTTTATAAAAACAGACTATAAAAAAAAAATATAGATGACCTTGTGAATTTCGTATCACCTACAACTTTTTCCCCTATATTTTTTTTTCTTTTAAACAAACAATTTTTCTTGTTTGTACATTACAGGGGTATTAGAACAAACAAACCAAATTATATTTATTCATATCAGTATACAGTTTTTAATATTTAGCGAGACCACAATTGGTTTTTATACTATACTAGCGGCCCGCCCCGGCTTCGCACGGGTATTAAACAAAAATTTCAGAAATTATACACACTAAAACGATGGGTTTCACAGTTTTCATACGGATCTTTACTTTTTTTAACAGCATTGGGGTTTTTGACATTGACTCGACATTCCAAAACTGACACTGGCCGTAGAGAAAAAGCAAGCACCGTGCGCTATACAACCTCTTTTTCTATTCTGACGCGCCATAATAGAAAAAGAGGTTGAATATACAGCTCACGGTTCAATTATTGAATTTTTCATGCGGATCCCTAACTTTTTTGAAAATATTATATAGCCTATGTTCATCACGGAAAATTAAGGATTCTAATGGTGAAAGAATTTTTTAACTCGGTCCAGTAGTTTCGGAGCCTATTCAATTCAAACAAACAAACAAACAAACAAACAAACAAACAAACATACAAACAAACAAACAATCAAATCTTTCCTCTTTATAATATTAGTATAGATGATGATGATTACGAATGTGAGCGTCGGTATTTTTGTTGTATTGGAAAACCACCAACATTTCATCCCAAAAGGATGAGAGACTCGCGCGTTCAGCATTCCTTTGTTGTATATCTTTACTGTGAACCGCAAAATAAAAATTCGATTTCCCTTCGTCGGGCTGCCATAATTAGTTATCCAGATAAACCTAACTTTGTTAGCCAATTCCATCTTCAAATCGAAGGGATTAAAAATATGTTTTAGCCACATTTAAAATTTTATTGTTTAAGGACCGCCCCAGCCTTGTTATCTACCAGCCGGGCATGGGTAAATTCAGTAAACAGCGCATAGCAAAAGAGAAAGAAGCCAATTTACCAACAGCAAAATCAGTGAACGAAAGTGAAAAGAAAGACACTTGAGATCCACCAAACATTTCCCGAATCTTGGACATTTGGACAACAACGGACAAACCCTGAAGCTGGCATCGACGCATCCTCACGGACCAGTAGGTGAGGTCAACTGGACGTGCCAACTAAAGGAACCGCTCCTGCAAGCTGTCTCTCTTATTTGATTTGTTAATTTAAACATTATTTTGAGTTGGAAATGTTTTATCATAAAATCAAAATAGCATTTAAATGCATCATATTATTAGCTTGACCGTTTAATTCAGTGTGTTAATTTCATTTATTATAATTCATTTTTCAAAGGATTCTCGCATTTCATTTATCTTCAATTTACACTATTTGGTCATCAATCTCAACTAACACGTTTGATGCACACATTTTCCTACAACACCTGACCACCCGAAATTACTTAGAATTGCACCTCAAATCAAACAATTGTTGCTCATTATCAAAAATCATTTTAATTTCTATCACAGTGATTTAAACTTGCAATTATAATATACAAACATTAACTTTATTAGTGTACACTCAAAAGTTGAGAACTTAATAACAATAATGTGAAAACTTAATAAATTTTATCTTTGGCAAGTAAAGTTATTTGGTATTCAGAGGGAACAACCTATACCTACGTATTTCTATAAGAGTAACTTTGGAATATAAAGGTTATTTGGAAAAAAAACAAAGTACGAGATATCTGGTAGGCTCTTCAAAGCCTAGCCTTCTACCCTAGCTACCAGAGTAGAAGCTTTGAAGAGCTAGGGTCTAGCATACAAAACGTTTGGAGAAGTTACTTAAAAAATATTGTAGTGACAAAATTAACTGAGACAATATTTTGTGATACAATTAATTCATACTTGAAGACATACAACGAGATCACAAAACAAAAAAGCATCTTAACAACTAAACAAAACGGCTTAATCGACTGTCTCGCGTTAAAAATATACAATCTCTTCTTAAACTTATTCTTATATCAAATGTAGTATTAATATAAAGGCCAGAATATCTGACGAATCTTACTTTTGTTCATAGTTCGTCCTAGTCACCTACTCAATCTATACCTAACCTAAGGGAAAGTTACCAAGATGAGTGCTGTTAATTTAGGTATGACCGCTTACGAAGAAATGCATTCATCAAATCAAGGCAAGGCTGTAACTGACCACGTAAACTTTATGGTCTCTGTATATCGAATCACACTCTAACAGTCTTGAAACAAATAGTGATTCTGTTTGCACCAAAACCCTTACTGGCCAAAAATATACCCGCCTCTTTTTTAAGATCGAAAAAAGGAACGGTAACATTGATAAGCTAGTCTAGGTTTTATGACAGAATCTACACCATTAGGTGTCTATCACTCATTCATGAGACATCGTTCAGCAAAACAGCACTACCATCTTTTTCTGGGACCCTGGTAGCTTTCTGCTGCTGGATCTTCTCGGCCGTCGTCTTCGTCTGCCGTACGTTATGTCGATGCATGATGTACAGCAGCAGAATGAAGCCTACGAGGAAACCTGCGAGCCCTCCGCCAATTGTCAGCCAAGTACGCCTGGATGCCCTTTTATTCTGGACCTGGAAATAAGAAACTTGGTAAGTTCGCATAGCGACAAAATTGCTAGGTTAGTCAAATACAAATACTTTATTTATAACACCAAGTTACAAGTCAAGTTTCAGAGATACTGGTAGGTATAGAAGGGACCTAAAGGGGTTCTGTAAAGATACACAGCCATTGCGTCACTCGTTTCTTTTCGAATATGGCTGATGCTCTATCGCGCGTCTCGATTAACACATTTTTTTTCTGAATATAGATATATTTTACCTGTACGTATAACGATTTACATCGATGATAAGTAGCATTGTAGATTTCTAACTCGTCTGTTACATGGCAGCTCTCGAATTCTGTAAAATAATAAATAAATAAATTGAGGTTTAATCAGCTCAGACGCGGGATGAAGGCAGTATGGATTTAAAAACATGTTGATCCTTATAATTTGCCATTAGGAATTATGGCTAAGTTCGGCTAAAATTGTGCAGATACCCACCTCTCGTATTTAACCTCGTGTAGTCGGCTAGCTGGAAAGACACGTGTCTTGCTTGGAACCAGGATATAGTTGATCGCATGTCACATAATTTCATCTTGTCCAAGGACTCCGTCAAGTCTACTTGAGAGAGACCGCACATCGCAGCGAAATGACCAGCATCGAGCTTTGTCAGAGGATTGTGTGAGATGTTGTAGAAACTTAATGTCGGGAGACTGCCCCAGTCCGGTAACTCCCTTATTTTACAGTTTGATATATCCAACCTTTCCAAAGGTGCTTTTATTGGTTTTTGTAACGAAAGCTCCTGGATATTTTTGTGGAGTAAAGGATTCCCTTTGAGGCTCAGTTTGCGTAAAGATGGTAGTTGGAATAAAGAGTTAGGCAGTTCCAAAATAACGTTATTTGAAAGGTCAAGCGTTTGCAAACTTGTAAGCGATGTTAGGGCTTCTTCTTCTATGAGATAGATTTGGTTATCGGCTAAGTACAGGTATTTTATGCTGGAATACCCTGAGAATGTGTCTGCTTCTAATTCCTGAAGCTTATTATCGCTGAAGTCCAGGATCTGTAAAGAAAATTGTAAAAGTTTTTAATCCAATAAAAGTAGGTGAGTTTATAATTTTCATATCAAAGATTTATTAGTCTAGGTTTAAAATCACCGCTTCAATTAAGCAATTGGGTATATCTTTAAGTACGTAGGTACGAGCAGGTACTCCATTTTATTCTTATCATACTCAAACCGATTTACGAAAACTCTTTGACATTGCAATCAACGTTCAATGGATTTGAATAGGGAAACCGCTATCTTAGATATTGGAATAAAATAACATAGATTAGCTTATCTAGTGTTGCTCAATGGACGAACACGAACCTCAATGCTAGTTCGTAGATTCGGCAGCTTGTTGAGACGAAGTCCAGCGCAATGTGCTCCATACATATCGTACGCATACTCGTATGTGCAGTGGTTCGGTTTGGAAGACAACGCCTCTATCTCGGTCAGTTCTTTAGCCCAGCTGTTAGAGATAAACAGCGCCAGAACAAATGTGACGTGGCTAAGTCTGAAACAAGATATTATTTTATTAATATGTAGTTTTCATGGATTATGGGCAATAACCCCCAAATGATGAATAACGCCACCTATAGCACTCATACATAGGGGAGGCCTATGTCCAGCAGTGGACAACATCAGCCTATATAAGGCTGATGTTGTTGTTGTAGTTTTCATCGACATGGTCTAGATAGAACACAACCGCCGGGATAATGTTGCTGTCTATTATCATTATTATTTTTTTTACTATTTATTTATATATTTATCATCAACAACAGCTTATACATAAAGCATTACATACTTATTGATATACCTACTTATTTAAGAGGTTCTAATATTCAATCAATGATAAAGGCACCACAATAACAGAATATAATAGTTACTAAAATTATGAAATAGTTAACAATAAGTACCTATTAAAATCTTTTTAATTTTACGAGTCTGTTCGCTTGCTCAGTGAGAGGAGGGAGTAGTTTTTGAATTGGGTCGAATAGTTCCCTATCATGAGGCGTTTTCCCACAAACTTTCAATAGTTTGTTTGACCGCTAGCTGTAGCTAGGTATAAAATCATTACATATTATACTTATTAAAATGATTTTTTTTTATCACCGAACTCAGTGACGAGTACTTATCCCTTTCTTTTTGACTAGCAATCCACAGCAACTAAGTGAGTTATAAACGACTCTCATACCACAGCCTCAATTTAAAACTATAATTTTCCCTTTCTTTCTGTCATATCATAAGCGAAGCATTATTGGTATCAATGAGCTCTTTTTCTTGGGGTCGTAAGGTCAGACCTCACCTACCAGCAGTCATTTACATTTCTGAGATGCAGGGGTTATCAAAGCTGTTCACCCCAGACAACGATAGTGGGTATACAATATCTATCGCTTGAGCAATAAAATAAAAATAAAAATAAAATAAAATAATTTATTCAAAAATAACTTAAGACAAATGTTTAACAAAAGAATAATAATACTTAAATTCTAATGATTACCTGTGCCTGAACTAGGTAAAACCTGTATCTCAGGCAAAATTGCTGACAACGAATACAATCGGTATAATCACACAAATAAAATGAAACAAAGCGACAGTGCAGATTTTAAAAATAACTTACTCTAACTACGCTAAACTAGGTTACACTAATAAAGTTATTATAGGTATATGATAAGATTTAATACGGATAATGTAAAACATGTAAGTAACATCTATTATATAAATACCTATAACTATATTGTTTACTGTATCGACACTTTTTAGGCGCCTCCATAGTCAATCGAGTTTATGTACCTATTTTCTGCCATTATTTTTGCCGGACAGTCAGCAGAACCTGTAATGTGCTTACAAGGCTTCTTGAAATGTAGGCAAGTAGCACATTTGGGTTCTTCCGTCTTTTTAGAACATTCCTTTATAGAGTGGCCTTGAGCTCCACAGTGGCTGCAGATGTGGGTCGTTTCTCTACAGGACTTGGCAGCGTGTCCATATTGCTGGCACTTATAGCATCTTGTGACCATAGTGAAGTCCCTCACAGGACACGAGGACCAATTTACAAAAACCCTCTCCTTTGTTAATAGGGCTCTGCGAATAGCTGCTGGTACTTCGATCACAAAATTGCAGGTCTCAGCATCCTTCTTGCCAGATTTATGGCTCAATCGTATTGAGGAAATGAATTTTTCCAGGCTAAGATCCAGCATTAGCTCGGCTACATTTTGGTGGTAAAGGCAAGTAAATACTTCTCTTTCCTGCATTGAAGAGGGCACTCCAATAACTACGACTCTGGGTTTGCGTTTGAGAGGCTCGTCTACCAGCAGGCCAGAGTTTGTAAGCTGCATGGACTGTTTGAGCTTCTCAATATCATTTTTCGTTTCGGTGCTGATTATGACCCCTCCGTTCCTTGTCTTACGTAGACCTCTGACTTGCAGCTTCATATCCTCTGGGCAGATAATTTTTTGGACAAGGGATTTGGTTTCTTCGCTTGACTTATTCTTGTCATGTGGGTATATAGCCACAGAGCTGACATTCACCGGCTTGATGTAGGTGCTGCCCCTTTTCACCATTTCGGCAAAGGAATTTCCGGGGGTAGGTTTAGAGGTCTCATCAATGCTTGTTTTAAGGTCTTGGAGTCGCTGCGACAGATCTATCTTCTCTTTGAGAGCTTGGGTTTCCAGGTTCATTGCTACTGCTCTAGTTTTTACGGACTGATAGAGTACTGCCATCTGCGATGTCCCATGTGCAATTTTACGGCATAAATTGTGAATTTTGAGTTTATGCTCAGAGTTCAACTTGCCTGTTTCTGCAATAGAGCACACTTCGTTGAGGCCTTGCTCGATGTCTGACAACCAGTTCTGGATCTCTGATGTAGGGACCACTTCTAGGGCTTTTTCTCTCTGGGACGAAGGTGCTGGGCGAGCCTGGGGCTCCGGGGCAGGAGAGGGCGTGACGGGCGTCCGAGGCGGGCTGCGGGCTGTCCTGCCACTCCGGCTGAAGGGACTTACTCCGTCCATTTTATTAATTTTGTTAAACTTTAATATTAGATTTTGTCCATTTTCACTATTTTATTACACTATGTATAAGCGTAGGTATGACACAGTTACTTTTACTGCTAGTAAAGCAGGTCACGAGTCAGCAAAGTGATTATTTAATTTTACTAATTCTGAGCACGTCTGTTCTAACCAACGGCAAAATAATGAACATCAAATACTTTGAACTAGATAGTACGGTACCTACTCATCTCTTGAATCTTTTGTTATGCCATGCAAATAGATGTAAAATAATACTTTAACATTTTAAACACCAAAGGTATCGCGGGCTCCAACAGTTTTGTGGAGCAACATTATGCCGATGCAGGGAGTTATGAGCCCACAAAATTTAAAGTTTATTAGGTACCTAATTTATTTTGTTTTGTGGTCCAATCAATAATTATCTTCCCTTCTCTGCTAGATTGATATTTTCTTTCGATACGCATGTGAGAATAGTCCTTCCCACCCACATTATGAGGTCACAGCACACTAATTGAATGATTGCCTTTAAAGTGCCCGTCTGGACAAATATCCTTATGTATAGCATACCTAAAGTATCATTATGCATTACATACTGTTCGAAAAGTATTAGAATTTCATGATTATTTATTTTATTTTCCTTTTATGTAAAATGAATCATGTGTCTGCAATAAAGAATATATTATTATTATTACTATAACACGACTAGGACCACCTATACCCGTGCTTTTTTGGGTAAAAAACTATTAGGTACTTATTTTACTACCTAATTAAGAACAGTAAAATAGTTCTAAAACTTCAATAGGTTAGGGGATAAGTGTTTAATATTGATAATTCTTGGTTGTTCGCAAGTTCGATTCTTATAATATTGTGTAACTAGTGACTCTAGCTTCCTAATTGATATCCAATCACCTAGATTCATTGTAAAATTAAGAACGCGGTCATATTTACTTTGTTGTGCCATTAAGTTTTTAGTGTTACGAAAACCTCTTACCTACCTACATACCTGTGATAAGTTGAGATAAGTATGAATTTAACGATAAGACGTTAATTGCATGTTGATACAGAAAATTACCGGGCATGAAAACTGTTGGTTTAACCCTGTTTAACCGAGTTTTACATAATTTGTCAGTGTCACTTTGTGTCACTTTGTGTCTACATAAATTAATACCTACATAACATATTAATACCTCCATAAGTTTTTTGATTAGTTTTCTCAGATGCAATTTGAGCAAAGGTAAATGCTTTGATGGTTAATTAGTAGAGTTCTACCAATTGCTTCATTTGCACAAAAATATTATATTTAGACGAAAGTAAATTAAGGTTTTCTATCTACGTGAGAAATTATTTTCTGGTTCTACTTCGAATCTGTTGCTGAAATGTCAAAGCCACGCGCAAGTTTAGTACTTTAATTACCTATAAGAACTTTAAGGCGCACTTGCGCACGTTATCTTAGAGTTAGATACTACTTCGGAGTTAAATTTCTTATTTTGTCTTGTACCACCGCGATTTAAGAGTGATACGATGATTCGTTATTTTGTAATGGTGCAATGTATACTGCCGTACTGCGTGTCAAAATATTAAAATTTAACTCAGAATTAACAAACCTTGGGTTCTTTATTTAACTCGATGTTTTGGCACAAGTGGCACTTTAAGGAGTTATAAATAATAAATTTATCGGTTCTCTACTGATTTTTCAGAGAACCGATTTCCCTCTGTTTTTCTAGAATAACATAGGAAAGTAGGAATTTCAATATAGATAAACTTTAAAAATCCGATTTAGGTACTAAATAGATCACTTAGGTACCTAAGTAGGTACTTACCTAATCATGGACATTACAATATACACTTACCCTATTGTTATCAACTCGAGTGCATTATCAAGAGCGTAAATAGTGATGCCTATTACCGACATACCTACACCAGTGCCATTTTATAGGCTCGAGTTTCCAGTTATTTGTCCTGGAAATCTGAGTAAGGTATCTGCGACTCTTGAGCCAAGAAGACGCCTAGGTTTTATCGCTAAGCATCAGTAAAAGCTTAAAGCACCAAAATTCATCAAAAATATAACCATTATTCATTATTTGTGTTATTCATGTAGTTTAGGTACCCATAACAAAAGTTCTGCTTAACCTGGAGCCTGGTAGGTAGCTTATCCCAACAACGCTTGTAAAAGAAATCCTCAAAATTATTCGTGTTCAATTCAAAAATGTCCCCTGGTATTCTCAGGTACTCAAGGAGAGATTTAATATACCTAAGTTTACATTTATTTTAATAGTTAAGTAACTAGGTAAGTTCCTATAACTTTATAGGTGTATTTTCATTGCATTTTCCCAAACATCAGGCCACGGAGTTACCTAGATAGAGCCTAGAGTCTTTGACAGTATGTAAATTTCAAGAAAATATCACTCAGCACACAATTATATTTTACTACCACGAATTACTGACTCAGTCAGTAATATCATGCTTTGGCAGCTTATTACCGCTCATAAAATACTTGTTAGTACCAAGGTACTTAGTAAACATACAGATGTGCCCGGAAACTATTTTCTGAAAATCCTCCTGCCTACAATTAGGTAGATATTCAACAGTACCGCACCTATAATTTTCCCTGCGTCACGCCGTGGTGACAATGTAAAACTTTATTCTTAGCCTGTGTCAGCAGAGATAATGGGAATAATGGAGGCAAAATAATAACAAATTAGAGGGTTTTATAGTAATGCAATAATAGTGTGTTGCAGTATAATGAGTAGCATCCTTCGGTGGTTACAGCCAGTCCATCAATGTCTCTCCATACAGTTGTGCCTTACCTACCTTAGTTGAATGCTTTTGTTTGGAAAATTGCTCTGGACTATAGAGCCACATAATCTGGCCATGGCAATGAAATAGGCAGGTAAGATTAACCTGCATATTTCATTGCTTGATTTTTAACTTTTTCGTAGAGTCCGGCGTAGAGTCATAAAAATGCAAGCTAATCGGGATGTAAGTCAAAGAACTGAATTTTGTAGTAATATTTGTGTTTTCATTTGAACTACGTTGCGCTCCGCGGAATTACCCGCGGTCAATCTGATCGGGAAATTATTACCTACGTATTTTTCTTTCATTACTTTGAAACAAAGAAAAATTTGCAAAATTGATCACTCCGTTCACATGTGATGCTGTGACCATTAGTAAATTGAATACGTACTTATAGAAAAGAAGAATTAAATGTTTTTGGTTCTCGGTATAGACCCAAGTCAACATTTGACCATGCCCTACTAAAACTAATTGAGATTTGATTGCTCATCATAACTGGGTGTGTATGCCCATGATAGTATTCTTCAAGATAAAGTTCACCGTCGTATTTTGTTTCTTCAAGGTTACTGAAAAGATAGCTACTATTCTGTTATCTAAAATTTTCTATACGTAGGTCGATATCTGTCGACATTTAGTTTTTTATAACGATATGATTCACGGTCTCTTGTTTTGCTTATTGATTCCGAATATTTTGATTTATGTACATGTTGTCTCAAATAGCTTGAGGCTTACTAATCCAGCTGTGGGTGAAGCCAGGATACCTTAGTCCTACTTCTGCTATAATCTAGTCAACGCCGATGTGAAATATTTTTAACAAACCACAAAGCAAAACACTAAAACTCTCTTGCTCGGCGTCAAGTTTCAGATTTGGTATTGTATTCATTTATTAAATTCGTATATGTATAGGTTTTATTATGTATTACATTTAAATTTTTATCCAAATTTTTTTATCATCATCATCATCATCACCACCCTATAATAGTCCACTGCTGGACATAGGCCTCCCCTAATGAGCGCCATAGATGGCATCATTATAATATTTAAAACTTTTTATAATAACATGATTTCCTTCAATAAACAATACCTGCACTCAATAACTTATAATTATTAGTACCTAATATGGCGGCGATTGACGCTAAATATGCTACGCTGGATACTACGCAGAAATCTTTTGACGATCGTTAGTTAATATTTTAGTGCTTCCTAAGATTCTAACTGCAATGAACCCAAATAGAATGCTTTGGTAAATTTAAAATATATTAAAAGAAGGATCAAAAATTGACAACTAAATAATGTAAATTCCATATAGTTAAATTTATATCAATAATTGCGCGGCAATAGATTCAACATTAGGTAGAAAAACAACGCTGTAAGTACATCGAATTTCGCTAGTGTGTAGGTAGGTAAGTATGTGCCATATGTTACAGCAATTATTGTTATCTTGAAACTAACTAGCATAACTTTAATATTATAAAATAATTGCTTCAGCACTTTTCTACTTACCTCCTTAGCGAGTCTTCCTGAAGCCTCGCATTTATCATGATCTTACAATTATCTAGCAAAGTAACTCGCATCATCCAAGCCCGAGTCAACTATCTTAATTAGCGAGAGGTCAAACCAATTCTTCTTAATTGCCCCCCGGAGTCCGAGAAAACTTCGCGAAGTGGCAGAACTGAAGTTTAAAACTTCCACCAATTGACGGCTGACCAATGCTGGTTCTTGGTAGTTCAATTGGTCATTGGTTCCATCTACTTGGTGCGTTATAATAAGTAGGTATGTTAGTTCGAGTCAGTAAATGCAAGGTTTGGAAGCTCTTATTCAATTGTCAAGTTCGCAATTTATCAAGATCAACCCTGTCGTAGGTAAAATACTTTTAGAAGAACTGTTACATACCTAAACATGTAAATTTTCCAAGGTTACGGTTACCTAGGGTTAGAACTCCTGTTAACTAGTAATAATGCTACTAAAAAATAACGACAAAGGCAAGATTAAGCCTAAAGAGTTATTTTCCAGCAAAATTTATTGGGAGAGAGAGACAAAGTTATAAAAGTGTGAATAAAAGGTGTTCATTCAATTGTACCTTACAACTTATTTAATAGACATAGACAATTACATAATATATACCAACTGTTACTTATTTAATAGACTACATGAAACAATACCTACATAAAAAATTATTCAACCAATGTTGCTAATAAATAATGAGATTATAAGAGGATGCAATTTTCTGAAAAACCCTCGGCTTACGAATTACGTTATAATTGAAAAATGCAGTTTTCAGGACAATCGATATTCTCGATCCCAATTGGCAATTGAACGGAAGCATTGTGTGTGAGGGGCACTCCTGCGCATCGCCCGTGACGGTCCAATTGTCTGAATTATTTTATGATGCGCCAACGCCCTAGAAATAGCTATAGGAGAAATCATTGACTTATTGATCTATGAACTAAATGAACCAATAAGAATAACACTGACAAATTAATGTTCGTGGAAATGCTCGTATCTATTTAGATTTAGAAATAGTACCTAACTATTTCATATCACAGAGTTATTAAAAAGGGCGCTAAGGGCTTCATTCCATTGTGCGCTTCGACTGAAATTAATTATTGAAATTAATGTCAAACTCGCTTCACCCCTGGTTTTTACGCGTTTTTCCGGTAAAATATAGCCTGCTAGCGGTCCTCCCCGGCTTCGCACGGGTGTTTAACAAAATGTCAAAAATTATAATTTTTTTACACGCACACATAAGTACATTAATTTATAAGGGTTAGATTATTAAACTTCTCATATGGATCCCTAATTGCTTGAAAAAATTGTTTGCCTATGTTCATCAGGGATTATGTAGGATTCTAATGGTGAAACCATTTTTCAAATCGGTCCAGAAGTTTCGGAGCCTATTCAATCCTAAAAATCAATGATCAATGAGACACAACCCTATTATGTCGTCGTCGTAAATAACTTAGGTAGCTGCGTAGCGTATCTCAGGTGGAAAAGCACCCTTAGGTGCATCTCCCAGAAGCGCGCATAGGTTCGGCTAGCGAAATTCACGTACCTACCTACGTATACCTCTACCCTACGTAGAGTTATCGTTACGTTTATCATTAACGTAGATTTGCGGGAATAGGGCAATTTCATGCGCGTGAGTTTAGCTTTTGTGATCATAATTTCTTAATCTGCTTGAATTGGCTGAAATGAACAACTGCTGTTGTTAAAGACTTCAATAATGAAGACCGAACTTATGCGCAACATAAACACTAGACGAAACTATCATCGGAGCAAATCGCAGAAATTTGAAACCTATTTTGAATCTAACAGTTCTATTCATCGTATTTTGCTCACGTTCATTTCCTAAGCTATATGTATGAATAATATCTTGGATTCTAAAATCAAATACTATAAGTCATATACTTACATAGGTAAGCAAGTACCAAATCGTGATTGGCATAGGCTACTTATCATCTAGATACGAGTTTACGTACAATCTTAATCTACCTACCTATCTACGTAAGAAGCGGAAAAGTGCGTAATTCTTTCCCGAAATGAAAATTAATCATTTCTTAATAATAAATAAACACGATCAGTAACGTTATGTGATTGTTCACTGAGTCACTTTTGGACCTAGACTTTTTTGAACTCCTTGGATATACTTAGGTACAAGAATTATATTTGTATTATTATTATTGTACCTATTTCTTGTATATATTAAAATTTTGTCGGGGTAGGTACTGTCCCTTCTAGCTTGGGCGCTGTTCTCTAAGGTAGAATAGTTCTACTTTGCATAGTGAAGTTGAGTAAATGGATTTCAAATAATTTACACATTCGATGACGAGATCACATAATTTTTCTCAGTTCTACCTTCGAAAAGACTTCCCGTGCTCAGGGGATGTGACTACAGACCTATATTACCCACCTTGATATAATTTAGGTCCTATGTAGTTAGATTTTTCGTCAGAAGATGTAGTTCATAAAAAATATATTTAATAACTAGTAACATTTACTAGACATATAAATAAACGCCTTATCGAACAAGGGGGATTCGTTATTTATGCTAGCTTAGTTAGATTCTGATTAGGTCAAATATTTATAAATCTAATTATTTAAATAAAAATTAAATAATTGTACTTATAAGACCTATGTACTATTAGTATACAACATGAACGCAATAATCAATCGTTATGTACAGTGCGCGTCAGATATAAGTACCCCCCTATCTCAATGTATGTGGGACATAATAGTTATTGTTATTTTTGGGAATTTCAGACTTTGAGTATTATGGGTGGGCGGTTCGATCCTGAGCGGCGTGAGATTTGCATTTGAAAATTTGTGATAAGTTACAAGGGAATTAGGAGTAGTGGTAAATATATTGTAGTCAAGGGGGTACTTAATTCTGACGCGCACTGTACATAAAAATCAGCTTTCCTTCTCTAAAATGGAGAAAGCGCTTTTTTTAGCTTGTTTAGTCATAAATAAGTTTTTACGAATATAGTGTTATCTATCTTTATGTAGGTACGTTAATCGTAGGGTTATTAGTGATTACTTATTAATGTACATTCTAATCTAATTTCATTTTAAGTAAGGACATCATTAATTAACACTTCGACACCTACTAAAATATTAATCAACAAGATCTATGTATTAGGGTTGGTTCTTGTTATGTAGCCCAGTTACTTTAAACAGGTAGGTGATATGTACTTAGGTAGGTAGGAAAGTACCTAGGTAGATGTTTACCTGATTTCTGTTAGGTAAGTAGGTAGTTTGTTTTTGTTTGTTACAAAATAATCCTTCTAGGTACACAACACAATGACAATGATGATTCTTTGTAGGTAGACAAAAAAAAGAGGCGAGGCAAAAGAAATTGAAGTCGAAAGTCTCCAGAAAATCACAATTATCAAAAGATCATAAAATATCCAATAAATGGGCAGTAGGTAGATGAACGTACCTATCTACTGTGCTGTCTGGGTTAGACAGAGATCCCGCTTAGGACTAATAAGAAATCAAATAATGCACGATGAGTAGGTATAACTTAAATGTATAGGTAGGTATGCAACAAATTCAACCCCTTACCGGTCCATTATTTTCAGTTTCCACACAATTGTAACAAAATAAAAGTATCACGTCACCGCACTTAAAAACACAGCACACAAAACGGGCATAAGGTCTATCGCGACGGAAGACGTTGAATTGATTCAATCAATTAGACCACCTCCACATGAACTGATTGGACTGTTCGCGTTGGGGAGCTCTTTCCTCGACGCTGGATCAACTGATACTGAGAGATAGGTCTGCTACTATGACGATTTCCCTAATCTTTTATCAGTAGCCTGCGCCTGAGCATCACAACTAAAGACAAAGCGACGCGGTCGTTATTGTGCCTTGTTTTCGTGTTATTTATCATATCAAGTTCCTTAGCAATTATCTTATTGGTACGCTATTGTTTTTACTTGTTAGTTAATAGACTAGGAACCTACGTACCTATCTATGTAAACAAATGTTATTGAAGTATCTACTTAAATACCTACCTACATTTTTTATTTGTTCTTAGGAAAAGTACCTTTTGTTGATGAAGTTCTAATGAAGTCATTGAAATGCGGCTTGCCTAATTGAATAAATCCAGTCTGATAATGAAGGTAATTATTGACTACCTACCAAATTATAATGAAAAATGCAGTGCTATTTGTGAATAATTAAACTAAAAAAGTTTTTTGCCCTATGTATGAAGAGCTCCTTATCTGCAATGCGAACTAACCCACGTATTGCGTTTATGCGCTACTTATCTCCGGCCTAGGTGAAAAATCACAAAGTAATATTTTAAGAACTTAATATACCCAGCTAAATCAACTGAAAAACTAAAATGAATTGTAATACTAATCACGGTGAACGTTATTTAGTTTCTTTTGTTTTCAAACTTTACCGCCATACGCCATTTTGGATTTTTGGATAATCAAGGAAAGAAAAGCATGTCTTCTTCTTTTATTTTAAATTAAAGTAAACTGCGTTATTTTGCTTTAAAATCTTTCGTTATGGAATTGGGTGTAGAATGAGTTGTTGACCACTCCCTTCGATCTATAGTCTGATCTCAGGCCATTCTTCAAAAGTTAGACATGACCCCTTAATAATGTTATCAAAATAGAAATAAATAAATAAGTTATAAAAACGATTAAGAGCAACAAAATATTAATTTAGTTTCAGAACGGCCAAGGACACATCGTTTACGTCTGTATTTTTTTTTTCGATTTCTTACGTGTTGGACTTGCCTTCTTCGATAGAGGTATGTTTTTGAAAGTTCAAATTGCTGTTGTCGTTGTCTCTGTCAGTCAATAAATTGAGCCATAGTCAATGTCATGTCATCTTACGCTCAACTTTTGTGATGAAAGCGTTTGCGGCTTTTTGGCTTGATATCCTAAGTTTTATTTTTGAGTGTAAACAATTAAAATCTAATGGTAAATGTTCAGCAATTTGCTTCGTTGGTAACGTACAATGAATGCGACTAGTTTATATGTATCAACTTGCCGGCTAATAATCTTGGCGGAAGCAGCGGATAAAAGTTCTTGGATAGACTTGTTTCGCTTAGTTCCTTATTTACGACAATCGCTTTCTTGTACAGTTTGTGGCAATTTACTGAAGGTGCCCTACACTCCGACCAGTTCTGGATGTCAGCATCATGTTTGTAAAAAGTGCAAAGGTGGTCGGAAGAAGCTGAAGCCTTCTTGCAGTTGGTGCAAAGACTATGATATTTATGCTGAAAATGTGCAATTGCGGATTCTCCTACAGTGTTATAAAAAGTTATGTGAATACTTTATGGGTACGGACGTTTATAAAACCTTATTGGAGGAAGATGAGATAACAGCTGGCGTCAATGGAGGTACTGTTGCAAGTTCAGGCTTGATAGACTTAATACAAGAAGGTGCAGTGTTTGATGATGATTACAAGAGCACAGCTGGGCTGTCCAAGTCTGCTTACAGTATATTGCCATGTGTCTACACAAATTCAGCATCCACACAGACCCAAGTAGCATCCTCGACATCCAATACCGAGGTTCGGTTAAAAGACTCGCCTAATTCAAGATCAACAAATGGTTCCCCTATGTATTCAGTGTTGTATGCTGGCTCAGGTAACAAGATAACAATTAAAAGGAAAGCTGTTGATGAAGTAGATTCACCAACGCCCAGTGAATCTTCATCGAAAGATGGCAAGGTGAGCAAACCTATTTTCACTATATTATTTCTTTAATATAGAGCAAAAACATCTATTAATTTTTCTTCATATCTATTACTCAAGAAGCATTTTATATATTCCAGGTAAATAGCTTCAAGAAGCCCTCAAATCGAAGTCGGAGTTCAACAAGTGCAAAGAGAAAAGGTTGTCGGTGTGGTAATGCGACAGCGACACCTGGTAAACTTACCTGCTGTGGACAGAGATGTCCGTGCTATGTAGAGAGTAAACCCTGTACGGAATGTAAATGTAAAGGATGTAGGAATCCACATAGACCTGATGGGATGAAGGTACGTTATGTATGTATTATTAAGACTTAAATAAAAATGGACCTTCCATTCAGGAAAATTAAGCAATATTACTTATTTGTTCCATAAATGTTCTACTCAATTTCATATCAAATTTGGTAAAGAAATTACTAAATTTAAAAAGACTGGCAACATTTTCTTACATTTATCAGTAATTCATCGGTTATAGGTATGCACTTCTAATGTGTGCAAGTTGTTTTTAAGAATCTCCTTGGTCATATAGGTATAATAACGTTTTATTTTTATGTATCCTAGATAATAAATAAGACCTGATTCCAAAATTATCTGTAAACCTGGATACACCCCGTCCCAGGTATTGAGGTAAAGCCTAGATGTAATGTTTTCTGTGAGCTGACAAAAAACAATATTGTAGGTCAAAAAGTAGGCAAGTATGTTAATCCTTCCCAAAAAGAATCATCTACATTGCCTGGGAGAAGTCGCTCTCAGCGATAGTGCCGTCTTTTGTACTTTCTTTCTTTTATAATTAGATATAAGATTGTTTTATTCATGTTAATTTTAAGTACAGAGAGTAAAAGAAGTAACAAACATTCAGCCATTGGAGCTTTTGCATCTATAAATGTTAATAAAATTTATGAGTCTGTATGTATTATCCTACTAATATTATAAACGCGAAAGTTTGTAAGTATGGATGATGTTCGTTACTCTTTCACGCAAAAACTACTTAACGGATTGTGATGAAAATTGGTACACAGATAGTTTATCACCTGGAATAACATAAATGGGGTATTTTTTATCCCGAAAATCCCACGGGATCGGGAGTTACGCGGGTGAAATCGCGGCCACCCAGCTAGTTACAAAAAAAAGCACAGCTTTCTAAATGTTTTCACAGTAATAAACCAATTTTTTTAACTTTTGACAGTCTGGCTGTGTTTGTTTATGCTAGACTCCCGAAAAATCTGGATCGATTTTGATGGTACTTTCGCTGGCAGATAGCTGATAATGATAACTACTTCTATTGTAGAAAAAGAATTAAGATTCCGCATAATAATAATATAGGTACCTACTAATAACAATAACCATGTCAATGCTGATATTAGAGATAGAGCCTACTGTCCAGCATTATTATTTTTTATTATTGATCAATAATACCACGAAGACCTTTTTGAAATACGTTTTTTATTATTATTATTATTTAATAACATTACAGGTAAGGCCGCACATACCACAGTTAGACAATCACACCTCCAATTCCAACCCGGGCAGCTCACCGTCCTGCTCCGGATCTATGGACAGCCTGGACACAATGGAAGCAGTGGAGGACATCAAATTCAACCCTGCTGACATCAAACCCGATCCCGATATGGAAGGTAAATGTGTACCAGTACGGACCTTCTACTCCTAGCATGGTGATTAAGGTTCTGGTGACATATGAATTTCCCATACAAACGTAATACCAAAATGATTTGTAATTTGAGCATTATTTTCATCATGTACTGCTATTATTTCTATTAGAATAGTATTTCTCTAAGTTCCTACAACAAGCTTTTTTGCGGGCTTCAAGTAGGTAGGTTTCTAATTAACTAAAAACCTGTTCAATAACAACAAATTAAGGAACTAAAAAAATAAAGAACTCCGTCCGCAGGGTGCATAGACCGTTACTTTACCATGCTTTTTTTTTCTTTGCATATTAGTATACTAATATGTATTATGTATGTATGTAAGACCTTTATTATGAATAAACGATTATTATGATTATTATACATGAAAGCGCGTCAGTTCGCAACGTGTCACGAGACAGTGTGAACAGATTTTTCCGCATTTGCTTCTGTTATTTATCTGCGTTCTACCCATGGTACAGCTGGTAGAGAAATAATTTTGCGACCACTACACCTTTAAGTATCGTTTTAACAAATTGAAACGTTTTGCGCGGTCGTTGCTAATCGCACCGGCCTTAAGATAAAATTAGTAATATTGAACCGTGCTTCCCCACTTCCTTCCTCAGGAGTTTTAATATACACATTATTTATTTTTAGGGAAACCATCAGCACACTATACAGATTGATATTACAGTAGATAATTTATGGGCTATTGATAGGAATCCACTGATAGATACATAATAAAACTTGAAGGAAACAATGTAACAAACTTTATGAAGCTAGTTTTAAAAAAATTACCAAAAAAGAACGCTACGAATTTTTCTTCCTTCCTTATCTGCTATTGTGTTAGACAATATACTACAACCAATTTTCCATTGTTATAGTATACACAACTGAGCTGTCGGGCGCGCCGCCTCTATTACCACCGACAATACTAATGGAAGATGAGCTGACTATGCCAGACGGCTCAGCGGACGAGACCAGCTCTCCACCAGATTACAACCCTGCGTCTCCCACGAATGGCGATGCCCAATCAATAGAAGATGATCTCTCATCACAATCCAACGACACGCAAGGCGAGGAACCCAATAGTGACGTCGAAGTAGACGTATGACACACATCCGTCCTTATAGTTCTCATCTTGTGTATCAGAACATTGCAACTTAAAGTGTTGGACCTCATTAAGATCATGATAGTATTTGCTAGTCACATTTGTGTCTAACTGGTATTAAGGTAGGGTTTATTTTTAAGTGTACAGTGAAGTTTTATTTGTTTTAGATTGTAGGTGTAAAGGTCAGGCGCGGTATCTGAATATTAAAACACGTGACAAAAGCACGTGTGTCTTTTAAAGCCTGTTGAACCACAGTTGCTTGTATTTTGATAGGGAAAGTAAATTTTTACATGGATGGTTCTTATTACGATGGGTGACGTCATACATTTCTGCCGTTTTTAATAATGCAGTTGTAGGAATAAAAATACTATGCGGAAACATAGTTTTTGTTAATACGAGATATTTATTACTGAAAATCAACATTACCTAATGCTCTAAAAGTACCATTGGATTGAATTTTGTTGAAACTTGTTCAATAGAAAATAGTTTACGTGAAAAAATAATTTACCGCTAGTTTTATTTCTTCAAGATAAGTATATTATATATACGTAAACTATATTAAAAACCAGGAATACATTTGTATTTCGCGCCATCGCCATTGCACCACCTTAGGGGTTATCTTCACTAGTTGGCATGAGATTTTTATGTTCTGCCTCCCAAAAGGAATGAATCTAAGGGAAAATTTTACCGCATATCGTAAACCATTTTCTATCATTTATGAAAAATTGGACAGTAAATCAACATTTTCCATAAAATTTAATCGAAGTTTGTTTTATCTGTATTTTACTGCAAATCTTCAATGAACCCATTCATTGAAGATTTGCAGTAAAATACAGTCCGTAGTTTCCTTTTAGAACGAAAAAATATATTTGTTCGTTCTAAAAGGAAATATTTGAATCGGGCGTCGACCCATGATAAAGATCATCAAGCCTTTTTTATTCAAATAGACATTATTAATTCTTACTCAGTCGTTTTTAATCTTCAAACTTCGTAAATAGCGTTTTATCAAAACCCTCTGCTATGTAAAAGGTTTAAACCATGTAAAATAATGGACAAAAGTCAGAACTAAACTGTCTGGAGGAAATACTTACCGTTTTTGTATAAAAAGCCCGTGCCTTAATTAAAAACCAAATATATTAAAGACATGATTTATTAATAAACTTTTCTGCTGATGATTGCTTGTAAAATCTTTTAAGTATACATTTTGACATGGCACAACAAAGCGCCTGACTATTACTGCTGAAAGTATTTTACTTTTTAATAAATTAAAGCCTCGTGTAACAAAACTATTACGCTTTTAAATATTAAAAGTGACTATTATCAATCAAAGCAATGTGGTAAATTTCCATTAAATGTAGGCAATAACAATTAATGTTAATACCTTTATGTATTTTTTTATATCAACACTGTTTTAGGGTCCATTAATCTTATGGTATTTTGAGTTTTATTAAGGTTACTTAAAGTCGTACTTAGGAACGTTACCCAAAGCTTGTATTCTAAATAATTATAATATTAAGATAATTAAATGACAAATTTAAAAAAGCCTTGACTTGTATTAATGAACATTCACATAATGACTTCATTACATATTTATATCAATAAATGTAATTTTTGTATTAACTGCAAGTAGCCTTTGTTATTTTGGGTAGTTTAAAGTTTGTATTTAGTGTAATATAGCTTATTTTTAACTAGTTTTATGTATAGCTCTACCCCTATTTAATGTGAACAGAATGAAAAGATCTGTAAATAATGGAACCTAAGTGTTAATGCTCTGATATCGAAACATAATGCTAGAAAAATTTTGATCTGTGATGTGACAATTTGTTTAATTATAAATCGTCTCTAATTATTTTCAATAGCTGTTTTCAATCATTTTATATGAGGCTGATTTCACCCGCTGTTGAGAAAATTACATTTATGTCGGCATTTTCAATGAAATTTCATTCGAAACGCTTAACTTAAATACCGTTAAATAAGAGTGTTGTAATGACACTGTGTGTGACGCGTCGTAACAACACTTTTTTTGTTGTAATAATATGGTTACGCGTTGTAACAGCTCTGTTTTTACGGTAAGCGTTTCGAGAAGTTAAAATATCGATAATTACGCATGTTTCAGAATTAATTCTAACATTTTCAGTAAATCTGGCTGTCTGCAATGGGTGAATCAAGCCTTAGCCTGAGAACGAACGAAACGCACGAAAACGCATTTCTTACGCAAAATGTCTATTTATTAAATGTCAGTATAAAGCGAAGTGCATCAACCAACACATCTTAAAATATTATAAATTTTCACGGTTATTTATCGCGTACACCTAATTTTCCCGAAGTTTCAACAGTCTACACTCAGACGTGGTCGCGGATTGAATAAATAATATGAAATAAACGCGAGAAATTACCCGTAAATATCTATTATAATGTGATCTGATAGCAAATTTAAAAACTTTACATCTAAAACCAAAATCTACTTTTTGGACTTATGTGTAAGCATCAAATATCCGAAAGTTCAGTAGAATGAACATTTTCTCTCGTTCTCTTTCGTTTTCAGGCCACTGTAGTTGAATATTGCTGTGCCAAAGTAGACACAAAGAGGCACTTGGATGTATTTTTGTACTAAAGCTGGTCTTAAACCTGTATAGGCAATAAATAAGTCTGAATCGATTATCGTAAATAGTAAATACATGAAAGTAAAATTTTTATTATAAAATACTGGTTTATTGGTGACTCAGTGACACTGCGTGAATTACAAAATGGGAGATCGGTCTGATTGTCTGTCCAGTTCCGACATATTTGTATGGGAGATGATTTATGACCTGGTCTTTGCAGATGAGTTTATGTTTCAGTTCACGTTGTATCAATAAATTACCAATAACCCTGCACAACATATAAGGGCACCTCCCAGCATATTGGACAAGTTCGGTTGA
Organism: Eupithecia pulchellata; assembly: GCA_963931895.1. NCBI lineage: Eukaryota > Metazoa > Arthropoda > Insecta > Lepidoptera > Geometridae > Eupithecia > Eupithecia pulchellata. The sequence goes on along the minus strand of OZ007521.1, from coordinate 9,363,373 downwards.
CCTATAAATACATAATAAAATTAACATGCAGCAATTAAATTTACACTTGGTACGTTCACTCAGTGCCTCGCTTTTACGCGTATTCGGAATTTAGACAAACGGCAAATATGATCGGAACGAATAACTAAGTGAATGTAATTCATAGACATGCAGTTCAATCTTTTTTCAATTCAAATAGACTGTTTAATATGTTGGTAACCCTGTTATATAGTAAGTACTGAACCAGAATACAATTAAGCATAAAATATGAAACACCAATATAGCCTTAAGCATATTTGTTCCATCACAATATTAGTATCCAAATTCAAACGATCATGAATTCTGTTAAAGAAAGTGAAAATCAATAACACTTTCTCTATTTCTTGAAGTAATAAATAATAATCGATCAATGTAAAGACCGACCACAAGTCAATATAAGAAGTAAAACTTCAAGTAAGTACTGTTTTCTATTCTGTGCTACCTATCAATACACCAATTAGGTTAAATATAAAACCTTTAAAATATTTCAATACATACTAATTCTTTTGCAAATACAATAAAATTCGCTCCAAATCTAGACACACGATGTATCCGCGATATGTTTGTGTATTAATACTACACCAAAAATAATTTATATTTCCTTAACCACTATACCTACTTAATTAAAGGAGAGTAATTTATACATTCCTGTACCAAAACCACTGATATTACACTGAATAGGTCTTTTAAAGATGCCGTGGAAGGGGTACGTGGAATCTCGCGATTCATAACACCCTCACCCTTGTTCGGGTCTGGCGTTGCAAATTCTGCGTAGCTTTAAATATTTTTTCATTTATCTTATTCCTAATTTTATCTTCGCTATTCATATTATTATCTTGTGATGTCCTTTGGATTGTCTTGTGGTCTGTTTGCAAAAAAAAATTAAATAATTAGGCATGCACACTTGAGTACAAAAATTTATAGGTAAATCTACGTTTTGTAATAAACTTAAGGTTATTGTAATTTAATTATTTTGAACAGATTGAGATATCTAGGTGGATGAAATAAAATCAGAATATGTTTTGTTAACAACGTTTTGATTTAAAAATAAGTTGACCACTAAACCATACACATTTTGAACGGGCACAATAATGCGAACGCTAATGCAAGGAAACCGCGCTCGCAAGTTTGAAGTTTGGGCTCTTTCCCTGTCATGCAGATTTCCGCCCGTGTCCGCATGCGGGCCACCATATTTGAATCCTTTAATTGCTTCAGCCAATTAAAGTTCCGCGTGCGTGTTGCCCGCGTTATAGGAAAATCCTGAAACTATAGATTTAGGATGACCTGTAGGTACGCGGGCGGAAATTAGCATGACACCAAAATTGCCGGGTGTTGTAGATAAAGATTGGGATTGAAAATGTAATGCTATTTAGCTTAGGTCATTAACCTCATATTCAATATATAATTTCTAAGCGGGACGTATGAGATTTTCAATCCAGATGATAAATATAATCAGAGGATTATCTTCAAATACACTCGAGAGCAATGAATCCGGGTCACTCAAAGAATCCAAAAAATGTCGGAAAGTAAGAATGCTAGGTTAATGCAATAAATTGTTCTCCGACGAATCAAAATTTATGCTCTACAAGCACGATGGAAGACACAAGAGTGTATAGAAGACCAGGGGAAAGATTCAAGCAAGCATGCATCGAAGAAAAAGTAGCCTACGGTGGTGGGTCTGTACTTGTGTGGGCCGGAATTTCCTCTGAAAGTCGCACAGAGCTGGTGATCATAGAAAACGGCTCTTTAACTAGCGTAAGATATGTGGAAGAAATCCTCAACGAACACGTTGGTCCATTTATGGTCAATTTGGGTGAGGATGCTATATTTATGCATGACAATGCCCGACCTCATACAGGTAGGATTGTGAATGACTACCTTCAAGAGATGAACATTACTTGTATGGAGTGGCCAGCGCGCAGCCCGGATATCAACCCGATCGAGCATGCTTGGGACGAGCTAGGGAGATGCGTAAAACAACGAAACCCTCCCCCAATCACGCTTCCTGAGCTCAAAATTGCTCTCACAGAGGAATGGGAGAATATTCCCCAAAATCGTATAAGGAACTTGGTGTACAGCATGCCAAACCGCGTAAACGCAGTAATGGAAGCACGAGGAGGTAATACGAAGTATTGAAATTCAAGAAAATCGTCATAAAGTTAAAAAATTTCATGTTTCCTATTTTTGTTTTAAGGAGAGATCAGCAGTTTTTTTTCTTTATGTAATTTTGTGTAAATAAAATGTATGGTGACTCATATTTTTTTAACTTTCATTTAAGGAGTATTAAATTGTCTATTAAATACAATTTATTGCATTAACCTAGCATTCTTACTTTCCGAGATTTTTTGGAT